>JAOQGH010000017.1:1001619-1018977 GCA_025769975.1 Gallinago jamesoni | reverse complement strand
AGGGATGGGGCAGCCACAGCTTCTCTGGCCAACCTGGGCCAGGCTCTCACCACCCTCACACCAAACAAGTTCTTCTCTGGATCCCACCTAAATCTTCCATTTTTTGGCTTAAAACCCTTCCCCTTCATCCTATGGCTCCACTCCTCAAATCCCTGGAGGGATCTAAAAGCCGGTGCTGAAGGCCATGGATCAGTGGTGGGTTGGGCAGTGGTGGGTTGATGGTTGGTCTTGATGATCTTCAAGGTCCCCTCCAACCCAAGGAAGTGGTGGAATGGTCACAGAATCACCGTTTTGGCTGGGAAGGGACCTTAAAGCTCTTTGAGAGAGGCACCATCACTTCCCTACTCCCTCTGGCCACGCTATTCCTGATACAAGCCAGGATACCCTCCGTTGGCCTTCTTGGCCACCTGGGCACACACACTGCTGGCTCCTGGGCACGCTGCCGGCTTGGAGCTGGGTGGGAGAAAGGGCTGAGGAAGTGTTTTGGAGCCGGCAGGCGTGGGAAAACCATCCCAGCATGGGGTGGTGGATGAGCTCGTGACAAGCTGGGTGGCTGCCGGCGGAGATAGGGGAACCCAGTCCGATCCCACCCAAGCTGGGATGAGTTTTGCGAGGAGATACCGAGGTCAGTCCCACAACGTAAAGAACGGTGTCCACGTTGGTTCTTCTTTCCCTTCGCCTTCGTTAACGAAGCAGAACATTTCCTGGGACCTGCTGCCCAGGAAAGCTCTGTTTCCTCCTGAAGGAATTCGATTCCAGGGAAGAGATGGCTTTTTGCTAATTTTTAGGTGTTTTTTCTTTTTTTTAATGAAAGCCCTTGGACTTAGTGCTTTAAAAAAGGAGCCTGTAAAGATAGAAAATAGCGTGTGTGACAGAGAAAAGCTTCGAGGTTGTCCCCGGCCAAGCGGGATGAATCCTTCTCTGGGGTGAATCCTCCTTCTGCTCCTCCGGAGCAAATGCTCCAGGTTATTTGCAAAGCGGCGGAATAAGTGAATTTCTGATCCCAGGTTGGTTGGTGGGGGCCAGAGGGGAGTTGGGAGGAGTTGGGAGCTGCTGGAGCTTTATTCCTTTTATCCCTTTGCTTTATTCCTCTTATTGCTTCTCTTTATTCCTCTTATTCCTTCGCTTTTATTCCTCCTGCTGCCCCAGAGCCGACACGTTAACGTCATGAGCATATTGGGATGGATAAATAACTTTGCATTGCTGTAGCCCTTCCTGAAACAACCTTTGGATTATTTTCACCTGGCTGGATCACAAACCACCTCTGGAGCTGGTTTTGGAACCGGGGGGATTCATCTTTGAAAGCTTAAAATTGCTTCAAATCACTGACAGTGAATTCCTGGCTAATGTTTTCCTGTTATATCTTCACTCGGCCAATACTGCTGGGTTATTAGGACATCTCCTGTTAATTTACAACTGGTTTTGAGGGAGATTAAGTGCTTTACATACCAAAGGTGTATTATCGTTGGTGCTTTGACTTGTCCTTGAAGGATTTTGGAAGGGGGGGTTTGACCTTTTAAAGCCCAGCTCCATCCAAAGTCCCATACCTGATTCCAGCTCCTTTCTGCATGGGTTCAGTTTAATATTTGAAAATACACCGTGATGAAAGAGTTACGTCGTGGCCTTAAAAGAAACTCCAGGTGCCCTGGACAGGGTGTGGTGTAGACGTAAGAATTGTGCCTGGAAGGGGAGGGATGGTGTGTGATTTTTACACATAAAGGAAATTCCACTCTTGTTTCCTTCACTGGAGTTTCGCAACGGGCTCTGGCCCGAGCCTGACTGTTTGCAGACACTGTTCTTGCCTTGGTTTGCCCACTCTGTCCACTCAAACCTTCTCAGGATTGGTGCAACATGGAGTTTCCAAAGCAAAAATGCTCCTTTTCTGGCCCCAAAAGGTTCTTTGGAGCTGGAGAAGGACCAGGGAGGTAGATCTGGCTCCAAAAGGTTCTTCAAAGCTGGAAAAGAGCCATGGAGGTAGATCTGGCCCCCGAAAGGTTCTTCAGAGCTGGAGAAGGACCAGGGAGGTAGATCTGACCCCCAAAAGGTTCTTCAGAGCTGGAGAAGGACCAGGAAGGTAGATCTGGCTGCTGAAAGGTTCTTCAGGGCTGGAAGAAGGCCAGGGAGGTAGATCTGGCCCCACAAGTTTCTTCAGAGCTGGAAAAGGTCCAAAGAAGTAAATCTGGCCCCAAAAGGTTCTTCAGAGCTGGAGAAGGACCAGGGAGGTAGATCTGACCCCCGAAAGGTTCTTCAGGGCTGGAAAAGGAGCTCCTTTGCTGGGAGCTCACTTCTCTGGGAGCAAGGACCCAGAGGGAGGTAAATCTGTCCTTACCAGGAGGTGTTGACTGGGTGGACTCTCTCCTGTTGGTTTTTATTCTCCTTCTTGACAGGTTTTTTTTTTCCCCTCTCTCTCCTCTACAGCCAAGGTGACCAGTTTAACCCAGTTTTCTGGCCACCAGAAGGGTTCCACCATGGGGAACTCGGACGCGGACCAGAAGGTGCCCTATGGTAAGGCTCACCCTGCCACACGGCAGATCCGCTCTCATCTGATAATTCCTTTATCCCACAAAAACCACCCCAAGGATTCCATGGGCTCCTCTCCCTCCCCTCGTTGATTGCAGCGGACACAAACCCTCCCGCTTTCCAGGTGACCCCAGGAGGAGTTTCACAGCTCCTGGAGCTGGTTTAACGAGATGGACAAGCCTGTCTTGTGCCAACCCATCTCCCTCCTGCCCCCACAACACACACACATGCATGGGTCGCTCTAAATCCCTTCAGCAAACGGGGCTGTCTGAGGGTTTGGATTAGAAGAAAGGAGAAGATTGAAAACTGGCTGAAAGACAGAGCTCAGAGGATCATGGCCAAGAAGGCCAATGGCATCCTGGGGAGCATCAGGAAAAGCATGACCAGTAAGTGGAGGGAGGTCATCCTGCCCCTCTGCTCTGCCCTGGGGAAGCCCCAGGTGGAGCACTGGGACCAGTTTTGGGCTCCCCAGTTCCAGAAGGACAGGGAACTGCTGGAGAGGGGACAGCAGAGGGCTACCAAGATGATTAAGGGCCTGGAGCATCTCCATGAGGAGGAAAGGCTGAGGGACTTGGGGCTTTTTGGTCTAGAGAAAAGAAGGCTGAGAGGGGATCTCATCAAGGGTAGTGTCAGGAGGATGGGGCCAGTCTTTTCCCAGTGGTGCCCAGTGACAGGAGAAGAGGAAACGGGCACAAACTTGAACTTAGGAAGTTCCATCTCAACATGAGGAGGACCTTCTTCCCTGTGAGGGTGGCAGAGCCCTGGCAGAGGCTGCCCAGAGAGGTGGTGGGGTCTCCTTCTCTGGAGACATTCCAAACCCCTCCCTGGATGAATCCAACCTGCTCTGGGTGGGACCTGCTCTGGCCAGAGGTTGGAGGAGATGATCTCCAGAGGTCCCTTTTCACCCCACGTCATTCTGTGATTCTGTTTGGGAGGTGGGGGGGGGGGGGAAGGAGGAGTCATCGACTTTGCTTGGCGCCCGGTGACGCAATAGGAAAGTTGGTAAAAGAGCTGGCCTTGGGTTTTTTTTTTTTTTCCCTTCCTCCTCTTCCAAAGGCCGGGCACTGGGGACACGTGTGGCTCTTCGGCTCTTAGAGCAAAATGCCACGGAGGGAGAGCAGAAGTGAGTAAGGGCTCCATTTGGGAGAAAAAAAAGGGCTTTTTGCAGAAGGCGGGGAGGGGAAGAATTGGGGGGGAGGTCATCAGGGAGAAGGTGCGTGTTCCTGGCTGGAGTGACCCCACACACACACCTTTCTGGTAAATTCAATTTAGAATTCCTTTCAATTTAGGAATTGGCCTGAAAATTCACCCAGGCTGGCTCTGCCTCCCAACCCTCGGGATTTAAGAGGAGGGAGAATTATCAAGGAGGGGGGGCTTCTGACTCTAGTTTGCTTCCAAACAAGCCCCTTCCCTGCAGCTCCCGGGGAATCGGGGTCCCTTCCAGGATTAAACTCCTCCCGGACGGTGTTTTGGGATAATTCTCTCCGGAACGGAGCAAAAAGAGCCAGTTTTATTTCTGGGATCTGGCATGTTTGGTGCCAGTTAATGGTTACGGATGTTCTGCGGGGCTGCTCTTACGTCGCGCGCTGCCCCGTCATGGCTTTTATGGGTGGGTTTTTTGGTTGTTTTAAAATTAAGCCAAATACATAAAGTGCCGGGGAGCCGGCCACCTCACACTGCCTGGGAGAGGGGAGTTTGGGCAATCCTGGGGTAGATTTACGCCGACACCTTCTATTTTCATGTGATTATCTCTTGGTGGCTTAATTAGCGTGAGCTGTGAGGGCAGAACAGGCTCTTTTAGGTCTCGCCAACCTCTGCCGGGTTTTTTTATTCTGTGTTTCCAGGGGTCTTCACTCACTTCTCTTTCCTTTCCTGCTTCTCTTTCCCCGGCAGAAGATGCCTCTGGGGATCACGGGGAGATGGTGAACACCATCTCCAGCAGCATGAACCCTCTGCAGCCGCCAGACGCCTCCTCGGAGGAGCCTTTTACCACCTACTTCGACAGCAAGATCCCCATTCCCGAAGATGAAATGGTGAGTGGGACTGAGCCTTCCTCCCCTCCTTCCCAGGGGAAAATCCCAGGGAAAAAAAAAAATATCTGCTGGCCCTTGGTTCCCACGTGAGTCCTTCCCTCGGGTGCTGGTTCCCCTTCTTGCCTGGACTGGGAAGGGTAACTGGGCTGGCTGGCTGGGGATCTGGAGGAGAAGGGGGGTGATTGCCATGGAGTTAACAATTCATCCCCCCAGGGATTTGTCTGCCCAGACCCGCTAAAGAGCAGAGAAACATCTTCTTTGTAGCCCCAGGACCTTGGTTCTTTGTTCCCTTATCAAGGAGTAGTGTTTCCCTGTCCTTTGTCACAGCCTTGTCCCCTTTGTTGGGGGTGTGTAGGTGCCTTCTTTGCTTTGGATTAAGCAACATTTCGGGAGGATTCATCTCCCCCCACACACACACCCAGAGAGTGCGTCCTTGGCTCTTCCAGAGCCTGGTCCTAAACTCTTTGGATTAAGACCAGAGATTCCTGGAGAATTTAGGATGAAAGAACAGGCCGAAGTGGCCAGTGAGGAAATTAAAATCAAATCCCAGCTTTCTCTTGCCGTTTTTTATCCCTGAGAGCCGGGGTGGGTGGTGGGGATGGGGTGCCCCCTGCGTTTTCAGGGGGCTGCACCGTGGGGCTGATGGCTGATGCCTCCATCCCTCCCTCCCTCCATCCATCCATCCCTCCCTCCCTCCATCCATCCATCCATCCATCCCTCTCTCTCTCCCCCTTCCCCAGCACTCCTGCTTTAGTTTCCGCAAGCTCTGGGCTTTCACGGGGCCGGGTTTTCTGATGAGCATCGCTTACCTGGATCCAGGCAACATCGAGTCAGATTTACAGTCCGGGGCCGTGGCGGGATTTAAGGTCAGTGCAAAAACCTACAGCTGAAGGGCCGAAAAAACCCCAGAGAAGGAGAACAGGGAATGTGGGACCCTCGGATGCCCCCTCTGGCTGTGAATCCTTGCCTTTAGATCCGTATGGATCCTTTCTGGGCACATAAACCAACCTCTAAATGACAATAATGTGTATTTTTAAAGGCTTAAAAGGTGCGCTCAGGGCATAGGGGACCTGGGACCTTGTTTGTGGCCGTCGTTTCTTGCTGCCCCAAGGCACCCACCTCCACCTTGGTGTCTCCCACAGCTTCTCTGGGTCCTGATGCTGGCGACCATCATCGGGCTGCTCCTGCAGCGCCTGGCGGCCAGGCTGGGGGTGGTGACGGGGCTGCACCTCGCCGAAGTCTGCAACCGGCAGTACCAGAAGGTGGGTGACATCACAGGGCAGGAGGGGACAATCCTGGTCCCGCAGGCTCGGGTGGGTGTTGGTTTTGGGCCTGGCAGGTCACGGGGGACTCATGAGGTGTCACCGCTGCCCCTTACGTGGCAAATCCTCCACAGGAGAAAGTGTCCCCATTGCCAAAACGTATCTTCATCGTCACATCTTCCTTTTCTGTCCAAATTGGGGGACAACAAATCGTTGGTCCCTTCCAACTCTAACCATTCTATGGTTCTATGACTCTACAATGAAGTTGATTTCTTGCAGTTTGGCTCCCAGTTGGAAGAAAGGCAGATTTAGAGGAAGGTTTTAATTGCAGCCCTAATTTAGCAGCGGCGAAGGGCTCGTTAAGAACCTGGGACATTAAGAGTCCACATGGGGGGATGCCTCAGGTCCCGGTGGGGTCTTCCCTGACTTGGAAAAAGGGAGGTGGGTGAACGTCCTGGAATTTGCCAACGAATGGAGAGAGTCGAGAATAAACCCCAGGATTTCAGCTTTCCTGGTTGAACTTTTCCTCCCGAGGTTGGAATTCTTTCTGCTTAAACAAACTGGAGGAATCACAAGGAGAGAAGACGACCCTTTAGAAAAAGCCCCTTCCTTGGGGCTGTTACATTTCCCTCCCTAAGAAAGGGTCAGGGCTTGTGTAAGAGAGGGCTCTGCCTCTCGCTCAGCTGCGGATGAGTGAGGCCATGACTTGGGAAAGGGCTTTTTGGGGGGGGGAAGTCAGTGATGTCCCCAATTCTGGGCAGTTTGATGTTGCTCATCCAACACCTGAGCCTGTGTCATGGGTCCCACCATGGGAAACATCTTCTCCCGCTCATTTCCAGCGCTTCGGGATGTGGAAACGTAACGAGGTGAGTCATTTAGATAATATAAGGAACTCAGGAACCTCCTCCGGCCACTGCGGTGGGTAACCTGGATTTTTGCTCTGGACCAGCCCTAAAGTGACAATTATCAACCACATCCAGGGAAATTAGACCATTCCTGAATCCATCACCACCACAACCCCGCGCTCATCCAGGAATTTAAAGGGAGAAGCTGTTTTCCCTCTTTTTAACAGCGTCAGATGTTTCTTCACTTCCAGGTCCCGCGGATTATCCTGTGGCTGATGGTGGAACTCGCCATCATCGGCTCCGACATGCAAGAAGTCATCGGCTCAGCCATTGCCATCAACCTCCTGTCTATGGGCAAGTAAGTGGGGTTTGTCGTCAAAAGGCAGCATGAAATGAGTCCTCCCCTCTGGGATTAAGAAAGTGACACCCTCTGTGCCAAAAAAAGGCTCATTTATTTCCTATAAATCTTCCCAAATCAGCTCTTTGCGGAGGGTGATTCATCCGAGCTGTGCTCGCTCTCCCATGACTCAGCCTTTGGTGCCTGTTTCCTTTTTTTTCCCCACTTAGAAGGAGAACTGCGGGTTCTGGCTTATCATTTTAGGCATAACCGGCTAAAATAGACGTCAAAATTGGGCTGCAGCCTTCCTGGTGAATTTTATACCCCTAAGAAAGGACTCCTGGAAAGATGTCCTCTTCATCCGGGAAGGTGGGAAATGGAAATGTAACAGGAAGGGAACGATTTTGTATCGAGGAGTTTTTAAAAGCCATAGAATCATGGAATGGTTTGGGTTGGAAAGGGCTCTTAAGGATCATGGAGTTCCGACCCCCCGAAGTCCCGCTCGCTCCTGTCATTCTCGGCGTGGACGTGGGATTCACTCCAGAAATTCAGGGAGAAAGCTCTTGGCTGAGCTCTTTGTGCAAAAAACCAACCTTTGCCCTGTGCCTTGTCGGGCTCCGAACAAACCTTGGGGTTCCTTCCCCAAAGGAGCGCCCGAAGGAAAAGGAGATTCTGGACTCTGAGGTGGTTTTGTGGCCGGTGGGTGAGGGGGTTTTGAGGGCTGACGTCTCTCCTGGGGGTCTCCCGTAGGGTCCCGCTGTGGGGCGGCGTCCTCATCACCATCGCCGACACCTTCGTCTTCCTCTTCCTGGACAAATACGGTAATTCCTCCTCCCGGAAAATAATTCCTTCCTCCTTGCCGGAAAATAAAGCTTTTCTCAAGAGATTGAGCTTTTCTCAACTCGCTGATGGTTCTATTCTTTTTTTTTTTTCTCCTCTACAGGCTTGCGAAAACTGGAAGCCTTCTTTGGTTTCCTCATTACCATCATGGCCCTGACGTTTGGATACGAGGTACCTCCACCATCTCCATGTTGGTGACACATTCCCTGGCCCCCTCGACTACTCCAGCACCAAAACAGGGAGGGGGAGGACACTTAAAATTAAGGCTATTTGAAGCTGGGTGTGTGGTTTCGATGCGTGCCCATCGTTTGGCTCTTCTGCCCAACATCCCCGGTTTGATTAGAGCCGACAATTACACGTTGTGGTTTATTTTTTACCAAAAATGGCCACGTTTTGGCTTTGGAGCATCTTCAAATGGGCAAAGCACGTCACGCTAAAATCCCTGTGTTTCTTTTTTCTCCGTGCCCAGTATATCACGGTCAGACCTGACCAGGGGAAGCTGCTCCAGGGGCTCTTCATCCCCTACTGCAAGGACTGTGGGACCCCCCAGCTGGAACAGGCTGTGGGGATCGTGGGGGCCGTGATCATGCCCCACAACATGTACCTCCACTCTGCCTTGGTCAAGGTAAGCGCCTGCGCTAATTAGTAGAAGCTCTTCCAGCCCCTGGCAGAGGGGCTGGAATGAGCTGATGGAATCACAGAATTATGGAATTGCCTGAGATGGAAGGGACCTTTTGGATCATGGAGTCCAACCATCAACCCAAAACTGACCAACCATCACTGATCCGTATGCCCAAGCCCAGCTTTTAGATCCCTCCAGGGATAGTGTCCCCACCCCTGCCCTGGGCAGCCTCTTCCAATGGGTGACAACACTTTTCGGGAAGGAATTGTTTCCAATATCCATCCTAAATCTCCCCTGCAACAACGTGAGGCCATTTTCTCTCATTCCTTAGGAGAAGATACCAACCCTTCTGTGGCTCCACCCTCCTTTCAGGGAGTTGGAGAGAGCGAGAAGGTCTCCCCTCAGCCCCCTTTTCTCCAGGCTGAACTTCCCCAGCTCCCTCAGCTGCTCCTCACAAGTTCTCCAGATCTTTCTCCTTCTCTTCCACCCCCTTCTCCTTCCCCAGCCCCTTCTCCTTGGTTCTGCAGACTGTTCTCCTTCTCCAGACCCCTCACCAGCGCCGTTGCTCATCTCTGGTCTTGCTCCAGCCCCTCAAAGTCGTCTTTTTGTTGAGAGGGGCCCAAAACTGGCCCCAACCCTTGAGGTGGGGCCTCCCCAGTGCCCAGTCCAGGGGGACCATCACTCCCCCATTCCTGCTGGCCACACTCTTCCTGATACAGGCCAGGATGCTCGTGGTCTTCTTGGCCACCTGTGCAGGCTGTTGGCTCATCTTCAGCTGGTTGGTGACCAACAACCCCAGGTCCTTTTCCACCGGGCAGCTCCAGCCACTCTTCTCCCAGTTGAAGCCTCCATGGGGTTGGTGGAACACTTGGCCTGGTTGAACTTCACACCCTTGGCCTCATCCCATGGATCCAACCTGTCCAGATCCCTCTGTAGAGCCTTCCCACCCTCCAGCAGGTCAACATCCCACCCAAACTGGTGTCCTCTGCCAACTGAGGCTGCACTCTATCCCCTCAGTCTGGGTCATGGTACTCAGGGTCCCTTCCCAGTCCAACCATTCTGTGGTTAATGAGGGTGGAGCACTGGGAGGCCTGAAACTCCTGAAAAATCCCACCCTCTGGGCATCTGCTTTAAGCATTTACTCTGTGGGACCATAACAAACCCCCCTGAGGGCATCTGGTGGGGTCTTTGGGACAGTGAAAGCCTTGAGAGCCTTGGGGACACGTGTCCCCCACCATGTGCCACCTGTGGATCCGGGACCAGAAATGGTCTCTAAGCCAGCGGGGACAAAACCAGCTTCTGCAAACATTGGAGTTTGCTTTTTGTTCCTTCCAGCACGTTCTCTTCCCGCCTGCTGACCCGTGTCCCGCTCTCTAAAGAGGGTGTAATTAGAGAAATAAGTAATATAATCGCGAATTCCTGTTTCTCAAACCTTTTGTTGTCACAATGTCCCTTTTTTTTTTTTGCAGTCCCGGCAAGTGAACCGTGCCAACAAGAGAGAAGTCCGAGAAGCCAACAAGTATTTCTTCATCGAGTCCTGCATCGCTCTCTTTGTCTCCTTCATCATTAACATCTTCGTCGTCACCGTCTTCGCTGAGGCTTTCTTTAATAAGACGAACGCCGATGTGGTGAGTTGGGGATGGGACTTTTCTTCTCGTGGACCAGGTGACACTGAACCCCGGGGGCTTTTTGGGGCAGGAACGGGGACCTGAGGGGCAGCTCTGAACCTTCTCAGTGCTCCAGGGTCGAGCACAGCCTGCAAATTCTGCCTAGAAAATAGGGGAAAAAAAGACCAGGGGTGCTGGTTATTACAATTTCAACCAGCCTGAAGCAGCACCCAGCACCCTGGGATCTCCAGCACCCACTTCTCCTCACGTGGAGCCTTTTCACGGAATCACAGAATGACATGGGGTGGGAAGGGACCTCTGGAGATCATCTCCTCCAACCCCCTGCCAGAGCGGGTCCACCCAGAGCAGGTTGGATTCATCCAGGGGGGGTTTGAATGTCTCCAGAGATGGAGACCCCACCACCTCTCTGGGCAGCCTCTGCCAGGGCTCTGCCACCCTCAAAGTGAAGAAGTTCCTCCTCATGTTGAGATGGAACTTCTTATGTCCCAGTTTGTGCCCGTTTCCTCTTGTCCTGTCCCTGGGCACCACTGGGAAAAGACTGGCCCCATCCTCCTGACACCACCCTTTAAGTATTTATAGGCTGAGATCACCCCTCAGCCTTCTCTTCTCCAGACCAAAAACCCACAAAAACCCTCAGCCTTTCCTCCTCAGAGAGATGCTCCAGGCCCCTCAACATCTTCATAGCTGTCCCCTCTCCAGCAGTTCCCTGTCCTTCTGGAACTGGGGAGCCCAGAACTGGACCCAGTGCTCCAGCTGGGGCCTCCCCAGGGCAGAGCAGAGGGGCAGGATGACCTCCCTCCACCTGCTGGTCACACTCTTCCTGATGCCCCCCAGGATGCCATTGGCCTTCTTGGCCACAAGGGCACATTGCTGGCTCATGAGCATCCTGTTGTCCACCAGGACTCCCAGGTCTTTCTCCTCAGAGCTGCTCTCCAGCAGGTCACCCCCAACCTGTCCTGGTTTTGGGGGGTTATTTCTCCCCAGGTGCAGCACCTCCACTTGCCTTTGTTGAAGTTCATCAAGTCCCTCTCTGCCCATCTCTCCAGCCTGGCCAGGTCTCTCTGGATGGTGACCCAGCCTTCTGGGGTGTCAGCCACCCCTCCCAGCTTAGTTTGTTTCTTCTCCTCCTGGCTCTCCCCTGGTTGAGCCAAACCCAACCTCCTGCCCCCTCCATCTCCTTCCAGAACTCCGTCTGCGTCAACGCCAGCAGCCCCCACTCCTCCCTCTTCCCCGACGACAACAAGACGCTGGAGGTGGACATCTACAAAGGGGTGAGTGGGGAAACACTCTTCCCTCTCCTACGAATTAATTAGTCCTTCTTTTCCACCTCAACCCCCCGGTGATTCCCGTGGTCTCAGTGGGGTTTCCTGGGTTTTCCTGCTCTGGGAGGTGGGGCTGAACTGACGGGAGCCTCCGATCTCCATCTCAGGGTGCCGTCCTGGGCTGTTACTTCGGCCCCGCCGCTCTCTACATCTGGGCCATCGGGATCCTCGCCGCCGGCCAGAGCTCGACCATGACGGGGACTTACTCGGGGCAGTTCGTTATGGAGGTAATTAGCCCTCTGAGTGTCGGCCCATCTCCCCCTTCTCTCTATTCCCCAGCCTTTCGAGCTAATATTGACGATTTCCCTTCCTTGGATGCTCAGCTCTTGCTGGAAGCTCCAGAAAACACCCCGATGGGCCTTTTAGATAAATCAGATCTTAATCCTGCCCCAAGATCCCTTTTTCCTCAAAGTTTCCGTACCGTTTTCGCCCTGATCCATGTTTTTTTTTTTTTTCCTACAGGGCTTCCTGAACCTGCGCTGGTCCCGATTTGCCCGGGTGCTGCTGACGCGCTCCATCGCCATCACCCCCACCCTCTTGGTGGCCATCTTTCAGGACGTCGAGCACCTGACGGGCATGAACGACTTCTTAAACGTTCTCATGAGCCTCCAGGTGAGCAGAAAACGCCCGGTTTTGGGTCAAGCCTCGGAGAAAAAAAACCATCTAGCGCTGAATATTTGGGTTTTGGAAGTCTGGGGATTTGTGGTGGGTTGCTGAGGGAGGTGTTGATCTTCTGCGGGGAGGTGGAGAAGACGAGCCAAGGTCTGAAATGGCCTCCTCCTCCTCCCTTTGACTCACTTGCTTTGGGGAAGCGCTGTCGGACGCAACCAAGCCTTGGATGTTTCTCCCTGCTGAGATAATGAATCAGAGTTAATTTCCACTCTTTGTTCTTCTGTATTTTTCTCTTCTTCCAGCTTCCCTTCGCTTTGATCCCTGTCCTGACCTTCACCAGCCTCCCCAGCGTCATGAATGATTTTGCCAACGGACTGTAAGTAGGAAGAGAACGGTCTCCGAGTGGGAGACGGGGGGTGCTGGGATGCTCCTGGCCCTGATGCATCCCAACCTGCTCCTGGTTGGGATACTCCTCACCCCGATGCGCTCCGCTTTCTCTTCCCAGGTTCTGGAAGGTGGCCGGTGGCCTCCTCATCCTCCTCATCTGCTGCATCAACATGTACTTCGTGGTGGCCTACGTCATGGCCCTCAACCACATGGCTCTGTACATCGTGGCTGGGATTCTCAGCGTGATCTACCTGGGCTTTGTGGCCTATTTGGTAAGCGGGGGTTCAAGCCATGACTCCTTGAAAGCAGGATAAAACCCTTAGATTTATTTTCTCAACTTTCCATGAATATTGTCCTGTTTTACAGGCAGTAAAGTCGGGCCAAGGTCAGAACCCATGGGGAAGTTGAGGCTTTCGTGGCCAAATTTGCTTAGAAATCTGTTTTGTGCTGCTCCCACTGACCCACGCGGCCTTTCCCCTGCTTTTTTGACCATCTCTTTAGCAATTCACGTGTCACTTGTTCCCAAAAAGGCCCCGATTTCATGACACAGAGGTGAAAGGTTGGGGGAGCCTTTGGAATCAGGCTTCCTCTGGTGGTGTCTGTGTATCGGCAGAGGTGTGGAGTCATAGAAGATCAGAGAATCACCAACTGGTTTGGGTGGGAAGGGACCTTAAAGATCATCTTGTCCCACACCCTGCCCTGGGCAGGGACACCTCCCACCACACCAGGTTGCCCAAAGCCCCCTCCAACCTGGCCTTGAACCCCTCCAGGGATGGGGCAGCCACAGCTTCTCTGGGCAACCTGGGCCAGGCTCTCACCACCCTCACACCAAACAAGTTCTTCTCCACATCTCACCTCCATCTCCCCTCTTTCAGTCTCAAACCCCTCCCCTTCGTCTCATCGCTCCCCTCCCTGATCCAGAGTCCCCCCCCCAGCTTTCCTGGAGCCCCTTGAGGGACTGGGAGGGGCTTTGAGGTCTCCCTGGAGCCTTCTCTTCTCCAGGCTGACCCCCCCCAACTCTCTCAGCCCCCCCTCCCAGCAGAGGTTCTCCAGCCCTCCCAGCATCTCCGTGGCCTCCTCTGGCCCCGCTCCAACAGCTCCATGTCCTTGGGATGTTGGTGGCCCCAGAGCTGGAGGCACCGGGTGGGGGTTCTCTCAGTGGGGCAGAATTCCCCCCCCGGCCCTGCTGGCTGTGGGGCTGAGGGCCGCAGCCCAGGTTGCTGGTGGCTTTCTGGGCTACCAGCTCACGTTGCTGGCTCATGGTCAGCTTTTCACCCCCCACATGCCCCCAAGTCCTTCTCCTCAGGGCAGATGATCCCACTGTCCACGTCCCCAGCAAAGTTGTTCAACGATACCTGTCCCAGTAGAGACGCTGGGGGGCCCGGCTCCTCATCAGTCTCCACCCGGACGTGGAGCCGTTGGTTACAGCTCTTTGGGCGCCACCTTCTGGCCAATTGCTCCTCCCCCGGGTGCTGCACCCTCA
The DNA here is from genome assembly GCA_025769975.1 of Gallinago jamesoni. Taxonomy (NCBI): domain Eukaryota; kingdom Metazoa; phylum Chordata; class Aves; order Charadriiformes; family Scolopacidae; genus Gallinago; species Gallinago jamesoni. The sequence continues at coordinate 1,005,086 of JAOQGH010000017.1, read as the reverse complement.
CCTCCATCAGTGCTGGTCTACAGAACCCTGGAATGGTGGAAACACCCGGGTTGGAAGGGACCTTTTGGATCATAGAGTCCAACCATCAACCCAACACTGACCAACCATCACTGACCCACGTCCCCAAGCCCGGCTTTTAGATGCCTTCAGGGATGGTGTCCCCACCCCTGCCCTGGGCAGCCTATTCTGATGGTTGACAACCCTTTTGGGGAAGAAATTGTTCCCAAAATCCATCCTAAACCTCCCTGCAGCAACGTGAAGCCATTCCCTCTCGTTCCCTGGGAGAAGATACCAACCCCTCCGTGGCTCCACCCTCCTTTCACGGAGCTGGAGAGAGCAAGAAGGTCTCCCCTCAGCCCCCTTTTCTCCAGGCTGAACTTCCCCAGCTCCCTCAGCTGCTCCTCACAAGTTCTCCAGCCCCTTCTCCTTGTTCTCCAGTCTGTTCTCCTTCTCCAGACCCTTTTTTTTCAGTCTCCAGACCCTTCTCCTTCTTCAGGCCTGTTTTCCTTCTTATCCAGACCCTTCTCCTTGGTCTCCAGACCCTTCTCCTTGGCCTCCAGACCCTTCTCCTTAGTCTCCACGCTCTTCTCCTTGGGCTCCAGACACTTCTCCTTGGGCTTCAGACCCTTCACCTCGTTACCCACACCCTTCTCCTTGGCTTCCAGCCCCTTTTCCTTGGTTCTCCAGACCCTTCTTCTTCTCCACACCCTTTTCCTTGGTCTTCACACCCTTCTCCTTGGTTCTCCAGACCCTTCTCCTTGGTTCTCCAGACCTTTCTCCTTCTTCTCCAGACCCTTCTTCTTCTCCAGACCCTTCTCCTTGGGGTCCAACCCCTTTTCCTTGGCCTCCAGACCGTTCTCCTCCTTCTCCAGACCTTTTTCCTTGTCTTTCTTCTCCAGACCCTTCTCCTTGGTTCTCCACGCCCTTCTCCTTGGCCTCCAAACCCTTTTCCTTCTTCTCCAGACCCTTTTCCTTGGCCTCCAGACAGTTCTTCTCCTTCTCCAGACCCTTTTCCTTAGCCACCTTCTTCTCCAGACTCGTCTCCTTGGTTCTCCACACCGTTCTCCTTGGGATCCAGCCCCTTTTCCTTGGCCTCCAGACTGTTCTCCTCCTTCTCCACACCTTTCTTCTTCTCCAGACCCTTCTTCGTCTCCAGACCCTTCTCCTTGGTCTTTACACCCTTCTCCTTGGCCTCCAGACCCTTCTCCTTGGCCTCCAGACCCTTCTCCTTGGTTCTCCAGACCTTTCTCCTTCTTCTCCAGACCCTTCTTCTTCTCCAGACCCTTCTCTTTGGGATCCAGCCCCCCCTTCCCACCACCTTTCTCACCCCACCCTTCTTTCCTTGGCAGGCCTGGCTGTGTCTCATCGCTCTGGGGGTCTCCTTCCTGTCCTGCGGGAAGACGGTAAGGGTCACCCGGATGCTGCTGACGGAAGAACCCCCTTCTCCCCCCCCCGCCAAATAACGGAGCTGGGGTTTTTTTTGGGGGGGGGGGGACACGCCCCCACACGTGGTGCCCGGCGAGTCACCATCAGAGCCAGCACCTTCCAGCGGGACCGCACACGTGTGTGCGCCGTGCCTGGGGGAACACGCGTGTGTAAAGAGTCGGGGGGGGGGTGTCTTTGGGGGGGGGGGGGGGGGAGGAAGAGAAATGAGGAGGGGTAGGGATGGGGAAATGCCTTGCTGCTGGAATAACAGGGGGCGTTTTCTTTGCTGAACCCCTTTAATCACCCCTTTGGGGGGGGGGGGGCAAGACACAGGGGCAGCCACCCCTTTTCCTGGCGCTGACACTGGGTGAGGGGGGGGTCACAGGAAAAACCTCGTGTGTGTGTCCCCCCTGCCTCCAACCTCTCTTTTTTTTCCCATTAAAGATGGGGGATTTTCTCCTCCCTCGCCATTTTAACCCCCTCCCTCATCATTTTAACCCCCTCCCTCGTCATTTTTACCCCCTTCCTCATCATTTTTACCCCCCCCACCATTTTTACCCCCTCCCTCACCATTTTAACCCCTGTAGCCCAAACACTAAAGCTCCAAAAATTTGCTGCTTTTGCACAGAACTGGAGAACAGCAAAAAAAATACAAACCAAAAAAAACCCAAACCCTGACAAATAAGCTAAGAAGAAATTCAAAAATGCGCCTTTTTTTTTTTTTTTTAATTATTTTTTTTAGGAGGGGGTGTGGGGGGTGCTGTGAATTTCCAAGGACTCTGCTGGCGCTGGCAGGGGGTGACAGGGTGACACTACGTCCGGGGTCTACCTCTGCGGTTGGACCTGACTGCATTTAAATTATTATGATTATTATTATTATTAATTATTATTATTATAATAATTTTTTTTTTCGCTTGAGAACACTTCAAATTGGGAGCCAGGGCTCCCGGGGGGGAACACGCACAACGGAGTGACCTCAGTATTAATATTACCATTTATTAGTATTATTTTTTTACTGGCCCGGCGTGTGATTTTGGTGGTCAGCAAAGGAAAACGAGCCCCCATCATGATTTTTATGGTTATTTATGGATTTATTGCCTCTTTGGAGTTGTCAAAAATCGCGGGGTTTTGCCTCAAAACGGCCTCATGCAGAGACTGCCTTGTCCCGGGGGGGGACACACACACACCTGGGAAGGCGACAGAAACCCCACATAGAAAATTAGAGAGAAAAAGGTATTGGGTTTTTTTTTCTGCTCTTAAAAAAAAAAGGCCCCCCCCCATTGGTTTTTCCCAGCCTCGGGGGAATTTTGAGGTTAAATCCTGCGAATTTGGGGAGGTTTTAGGTGCCTCGAGCCTGAAAAGGGGGGTGAAAACGGGATTTATTTAGTGAAATTTCTCTGCCCCCAAAAAACCTTGTGGCAGAGATTTGGGGGGGGGCGGGAGGGGGTAGGGCTCTGGGCAGTGTTTCAGCAGTCGCCACCCAAATTTTGGGTTAGGGGGGGGTTTGGTGGGGGGGGATTTGGTGACACATTTGGAAAAGACACATTTTAACAAAACTCAAAGCCTTGGGGGGTTGTGTGAAAATTCCCATTTTAATGACTTTTCCACCGTTTCTGCCTCTCCCCCCCGCCCCATTGAACTGAGTGAGCGTTAAAGGGTTCATTCCCCAAAAAATTCCAGCAGGATTTTACCCCCCCCGCCCCCCGCTGCCATGTGCTGTAACCTCTGGAGGTTGGATACCTATTCCTATGAGAAAATCTGGGAATTTGGGGGGGGCAAGAGGGGGGGGCTGTTGAACCCGAGCTGTCCTTCTCATGGGGAAACTGGTTTCATTTTATTCTGCCCCCCCTTCCTCAATTCCCCCCCCCACCTCAAATCCCAGTATCTGCCTTGGAACCAGTTTGTACAAACAACCTTTCCCATTAAAAGACGAGAGATTTTTCAACGTGGCTTCCTGGGTCTTTTTTGGTGGGTTTTTTTTTTTGGGGGGGGGGGGGCAGGGGAGGATGGCCAGGGGTTGGGGGGGGGGGGTCACACTGAGT
>JAOQGH010000017.1:967156-977424 GCA_025769975.1 Gallinago jamesoni | reverse complement strand
CCCCAACATGACTTTGCCCCCCACCCTACATCATCCCTCCCCCCTTCCAGGGGGGGCGTCCACCCCCCTGGCTGCTGGGTCCCCCTGGCTGCTGGGTCCCTCCGGCGTCACCCTGGCCGTGTTCCCATCCTGATGTCCAGCCTCACCTCTCCCCCCACCTTTACCTGGTGGACCCCGGGGGGGGGATTTCCCCTCGAGGGGGGGGTCTTTGTGTCTCCCCCCCCCTCCCCACCACTCACCACCTGGACGCACTCCATGAGGGGCAGGCGCACGGCTTGGTTGCCCGAGAGGCTGACCACGCAGGCGGGGGTCTCGGGGGTCCCCTCCAGCAGCGCCATGACGGCTTCCACGCCCATCCGGCTGCCCTGGGGGGGACAGGGATGAGAAGATCCCCCCCCCCCAGATCCCATCCCATCCCGAATATTCCCCCCCTCCATGGAACTGGGCGGGGGGGGATCCTTGGGGGGGAGAAGATGCCTTTACCAGGATGCGGTCGAAGGCGGAGGGGGTCCCGCCGCGCTGGACGTGGCCCAGGATGGTGACGCGGGTGTCGTACCCCAAACGCTTCACCACCAGCTGCCAAAAAGGGATGCGCCTGGATCCCACCCCAAAAACGGGAGGATTTGGGGCAAAACCCACCCCCCCACCACCAACAACCAGCCCGCCCTCCAACCCACCCCGCCCCCCGATTTTGGTACCGAACCTCCTCGTTTTGGGATCAACCCCTTTAATTTTGATCCCAACCCCCCTGATCTTGATCCCAAACTCCATCATTTTGATCCCAAACCCCTTGATTTTGGTACCAAACCCCCTCATTTTGGTAAAAATCCCCTTGATTTTGGTACCAAAGCCCCTCATTTTGGTAAAAATCCCCTTCATTTTGGTACCGAACCCCTTAGTTTTGGTACAAAACCTCTGATTTTTGTACCACACCCCCTTGATTTTGGTACCAAACTCCCAGATTTTGGAACCAAACCTCCTCATTTTGGTACCAACCCCCCCTGATTTTGGTACCAAACCTTCTCGTTTTAGTACAAACCCCCTCGATTTTGATCCCAACCCCCCCCGATCTTGATCCCAAGCCACTTGATTTTGGTACCAAACCCCCTCATTTTGGTAAAAATCCCCTTGATTTTGATGCCAAACCCTTTAACTTTGGTACAAAGCCTCTCATTTTGGTACCAAACTCCCAGATTTGGTTACAAACTTCCTGATTTTGGTACCAAACTCCCAGTTTTGGTACCAAACCCCTTGATTTTGGTATCAGATACCTTGATTTTGGTATAAAAATCCCTTGATTCTGGTACAAACCCCTTTGATTTTGGTACCGAACCTCCTCGTTTTTGGACCAACCCCTTTGATTTTGATCCCAAGCCCCCCGATCTTGATCCCAAAGCCCCTCATTTTGATCCCAAACCCCCTCATTTTGATCCCAAACCACTCGATTTGGGGACCAACCCCCTTGATTTTGATACCAAACCCCTCATTTTGGTATCAAATCCCTTGATTTTGGTAAAAAACCCATTGATCTTGCTATCAAGCCCCTTAATTTTGCTCCAAAATCCCTTGACTGGGAAAAAACTGGGCAAGACTGGGCTGGAAAAATCAAGGAGTTTTCCCTCCCCTCCCTTTCCCCCCCCCCTTTCCTCCCCCCCAGCTCACAGTTTTGATGTCATCGGAGGTGATGGCCTTCCCGTGCTTGTCTATGGCCCCCTCGGCCACAATGATGATGTTCAACCTGGAGCCCCCCAGGCGGGTCTAGCGGGGGGGGGGTAGAGAACCAAGGCGGGGGTGGTGATGATGGATGACGACATGGAGGGGGGGGGGACACGCCACCCACCAGATCCCATCCCACCTCCGTCAGGCGCCGGCACAGATGGTCCTCCCAGTCATCCTCGGGGGGGGACTCGGGGATGAAGACCCAGTCGGCGCCGCAGGCCAGGGCGGTGATGAGCGCCAGGTAGCTGGAAACGGGGTGAAAAAAGGTGATTTTAGGTTTTTTGATTTTATTCCTGCTCCTCCCACCCCCGCCGTTTTCTTGCTGGGGGGGGTGGTGACGTACCCGCAGTGACGTCCCATCACTTCCAGCACGAAGGTCCTCTGGTGGCTGTGGGAGATGGGAGTTGAGAAGGGGAATGGGGGGTCCCCACGTCCCCTACGATCATGGACTTGGGGTGAGGGGTGGGGGGTGTCGTCCCCCCCCTCCCTCCCCGGCACCTCTGGGCGGTGGTGGTGATGGCGTCCACGATCTCCATGATGCGGTGCAGGGCCGAGTCGGTGCCGATGGTCATGTCGGTGCCGCAGAAGTCGTTGTCGATGGAGCCCACCAGCCCCACGATGTTGAGGAAGCTCGACCGCTTGGCCTCCTCCCCTGTGATCCCCCCTGGGGAGGGACAGGGCACCCCCTTTGACCGATGGGCCCCCCCCCAATGACACCCCCAATGACACTCCCAAAGCACCCCCAAAGACACCCCAAAGACACCCCCAATGACACCCCCAAGACACCCTCAGTGACTCCCCCCTGGAGGACAAACAAACCTCCAGCAGGGAAGGAGGGGGGAGGATCCCCCACTTTTTTTGGGGGTGTACCCCGATTTTTGGTATAACCCCCCCGAGTTTTGACCAGACCCCCTTGATTTTGGTATCATATCTTTTGATTTTGGTCCCAACCCCCCTGATTTTGGTCCCAGCCCCCCTGATTTTGGTCCCAAACCCCTTGATTTTGATACCAAACCCTTTGATTTTGGTATCATATTCTTTCATTTTGGTCCCAACCCTCTTGATTTTGGTACAAACCCCTCGATTTTGGTATCATATCCTTTGATTTTTCTCCTAAACCCCCTGATTTTGGTACCACCCCCCCTGATTTTGATACCAAACCCCTTGATTTTGGTACAAAACCCCTCATTTTGGTCCAAACACCCTTGATTTTGATACCAAACCCCTCGATTTTGGTACAAACCCCTCAATTTTGGTATCGTATCCTTTGATTTTTCTCCTAAACCCCCTGGTTTTGGTACCAAATCCCTTTCATTTTGGTCCCAACCCCCCGATTTTGGTCCAAACACCCTTGATTTTGATACCAAACCCCTTGATTTTGGTATCGTATCCTTTGTTTTTTCTCCTAAACTCCCTGATTTTGGTCCCAAACCCCCTTCATTTTGGTCCCAAACTCCTTGATTTTGATACCACCCCCCCTTTTTTTCTCCCCGCAGATCAAATCTCAGGGGGGGGACAACTCCTGGCTGGAAGGGGTCACACACAGGGTGACACACACACACGATGACACCGCCCTCCCCCCCTCCCCCCCCCGTACCCCCTTTGACCAGCTCGGCCAGGAGGCTGCTCCATTCGGCGCGGAAGGTGTCGGCCCCGGTGAGGCTGCCGTCGCCCCCGATGACGCAGAGGTTGGTGATGCCCCGTTTCACCAAATTCCGGGCGGCTTTGAGGCGCCCCTCCCGCGTCCGAAAATCCTGGCAGCGGGCGCTGCCGATGACGGTGCCCCCCTGCGGGACACACCACCACCCCCCCAAAAAACCTCACCGTGGGTGCTGGGTGTCCCTCCCCCCCTCCCTTTTCACCCCCCCCCCCCCCCCCCAGCACCCCCATGGCCTTTCCATCCCCCATCCCTTCCCAGCTCCGATTTCGGGTTATTTTCAGGCTTGACCCCGGTGCCGAGGCATAGGGTTACACCATATTCTGTGCGCCCCCCCTCTCTCTTATTCCCCCCCCCCCCCTCTTTCCCCATCCATCAGTGCACCGAGTTGGCTGGCCTCAGCCAACCCTCACCAGCTGCAGCATCATGGAGACGCTCTCCCAGGTGGCCTCCTTGATGTTGTCCCCACCATCCACCAGCCCCTGGTAGCCCTGGGAGGTTGGAGAAAGATGGGGGGGAGACACATCATGTTAAAATGACCCCCCACACCCCATTTTTGTTTTTTTTTTTGGGGGGGGGGGACAGAAGGGGACAAGGGGACAACACCGACCTCATGCACGAAATAGACCTTGGCGCCCGTGTAGATGCCCACCCGCACCACGGCACGGACGGCCGCGTTCATACCTGGGGGGGGGGGAACACACAAGAAGAAAATGTCACCTCAGGGACCCCCCCCCCCCCCGTGAGGACAACCCCCCTAAAGCCACCCTCCTAGCCCTGGGCTTGGTGTCCGTCCCCTCCCTCCCTTGGACACCCCCCCCCCAGCCCCGCAGCTGCCTGGGTTATTTTTGCCCCAGTGACATTTAGCGGCGGTGGCGCATGACACCGGGTGACAAACACAGTGGGAGGGGGGGTCTTGGGGGGGGGGACACCCGAGTGGAGACCCCCCCACACACTCCCGGGGACTGGATAACACCCTCCCCCAACCATGGGGTATCCCCCATCCCTGGGACCACCCTGGACGAGCTTTGGGCTGAATCCTTGCGTTTTTGGGCAAACCCCAACGCTTTGTGCCGACCCTTTAAAGCCCCCCCCCCAAATTTTGGCGGGGGGGCACCCACCCAGCACCCCAAAACACCCCCTCCCCCCTCCCCCCCTAGGGCATTGTCACCCCAAGGTCACCCCCAAAGCGCAACGTGGAGGAAACATGGCAATTTTTCACCGTTGGTGGGAAAATCCCATTTTCACCCTTTTTCTCCCCAAAATGGGGTAGTCAATTTTTTTGGGGGGGAGGGGGGAGAAGTGGGGGGGGGGGTGTCCCTTACCCTGGGCGTCCCCCCCGGAGGTGAGGACGGCGATGGCTTTGCCGATGCCCAGGCTCTCGGCATGCAGGTGGCCCCGCGCCGGCTGCTGCGCCATCTTCTTGGCTGGGGAAAAAAAGAGGAGAATTGGGCAAAACCCAAAAATAACCAACAACCCCCCAAGGCCGGGGAGGGGACGCTGGAGGTGCCCCCGCTGTCACCGGCACCCAAGGACTGGCACCCGCCGCCCCCACGCCCCTAAATGGCCCCCCCCCCCGGGGGGGGGGGGAGGGGAGGAATGGGGGGGGGGTCCCGCTGAAAGTAAGGGGGGGGGGGGACGGACGGTCGTACTGGTGCCAGTTTGGGTTCCCTGCTGGGGCCAGTCTTCTCAGCTTACTGGTTCCAGTTTGTGGTCCTCATTGGTGTTAGTCTGTGTCTCTTACTAGTGCCAGTGTGTTCTCCTCACTGGTTCCAGTCTACTCTCCTTACTGGTTCCAGTCTGTATCCCTTACTGGTTCCGGTCTGCCTTCCTTACTGATACCAGTCTACCTTCTTTACTGGTTCAAATCTGTATCCCTTACTGGTGCCAGTCTGTTCTCCTCACTGGTTCCGGTCTTCCCTCTTTACTGTTCCAGTCTGCCTTCCTTACTGGTTCCAGTCTGTTCTCCTTACTGGTTCCAGTCTGTATCCCTCACTGGTGCCAGTCTGTGTCCCTTAATGGTTCCAGTCTGTGTCCCTTACTGGTGCCAGTCTGTCCTCTTTACTGGTGCCAGTCTACCCTCTTTACTGGTGCCACTCTGTGTCCCTCACCGGTCCCAGTCTGCCCTCCTTACTGGTGCCAGTCTGTATTCTTTACTGGCGCCAGTCTTCTCTCCTTACTGGTCCCAGTCTGCCCTCCCTGCTGGTCCCAGTCTGCCCTCCTCACCAGTCCCAGTCTGTATTCCTTACTGGTCCCAGTCTGCTCTCCTTACTGGTCCCAGTCTCCCCCCCAACACCGGTCCCCGCCTCCCCCCGCGGGGCTGACCTGGCGGGTGCCCCCCCCCGGGGGCGGGGGGGAGGAAGGTGAGGAAGAGGAGGAGGGCGGCCAGGGAGAGCGCGGCCGAGAGCAGGAGCCGGGAGGCCTCGGGGGAGAACTCGGGGACCGACACCATCCCCGGCACCGGCACCGGCACCACAGCCCGCGGAACGGGACCGGCTGGGACGGGCTATAACGGGACGGGCTATAACGGGACGGGCTGGAATTCACTGGAATGGGATCAGCTGGGATGGGCTGGGATGGGATTTGCTGGAATGGGATTGGCTGGAATGGGCTGGAATGGGATTTGCAGGAATGGGATCGGCTGGAATGGGATCACTGGAACGGGGTCGGCTGGAATGGGATGAGCTGGAATGGGATCAGCTGGAACGGGATCAGCTCTAATGGGATCACTGGAATGGGATCAGCTGGACTGGGATCAGCTGGGATGGGCTATAATGGGAGTTGCTGGAATGGGATAAGCTGGAATGGGCTGTAATGGGATTTACTGGAATGGGATTGGCTGGAATGGGGTTGGCTGGAATGGGATCAGCTCTAATGGGGTCACTGGAATGGGATTGGCTGGAACAGGATCAGCTGGAATGGGATCACTGGAATGGGATTGGCTGGAACAGGATCAGCTGGAATGGGATCACTGGAATGGGATTGGCTGGAATGGGATCAGCTGGAATGGGATTTGCTGGAATGAGATCATCTCTAATGGGATCACTGTAACGGGATCGGCTGGAATGGGATCGGCTGGATTGGGATCAGGTGGGATGGGCTATAATGGGATGGACTATAATGGGATCACTGGAACAGGATCAGCTGGACCGGGATCGGGCAGGATGGGCTATGATGGGATTTGCTGGAATGGGATCAGCTGGAATGGGATCAGCATCCCGCAGGGGACACCCCATGGTGACCCCCCAATAGGACAATCTCCCCCCATATAGTGACACCCCATGGGGTGACAACCCCCATAGGGCCATCCCCCCCTATAGATGACACCCCGGGGGGTGACACCCCCACAAGGTGCCGCTGTTCCCCCGGGACACCCCGCCCCGGGACACCCCGCCCCGGGACCTCCCCTCCGCCGGGGGGCGCCCTCCTCTCTCCCACCCTCCCATTGCGCATGCGTCTCTTCCGCCCCGCCCCCTTTCTTCCTGTGCGTCACTTCCGTCCTAGCCGCTTCCGCTTCCGGCCGCCTCGTTGCCGGCAGCCGCCGCTGAGCCCGGGAAAGGCGCGCGCTCGCTCCGCGGACGCTTCCGCTTCCGGTAGGACCGTAGGGGACGGGAGGGGTGGGGAGCGGCGGTGGGACCGGGCCTGGGCTGGGCCGGGCCTTTCCCCGTCCCCGCTGGTGCCCCGGTACCGCCTCAGGGAGACTCGGCCCTCCCCCCCCCCACCGCTGACCGGCGAGGCCTCGCCTTCCCCTCACCGCCTGCTTTTTCTCGTTTATTTACGGTTTTTAGAGGGAAAACCGTCTCTACCCGCCGCTCTCCCCGCCGGGGACGGAGCCGGTTCCGCCGCTTCTCTTCCTCCTCCGCCGCCGCTACCGGGAAAGGGGGGAACGGGGGACACGGGACCTGACGGCGGCTCCGCTCCCTCCGATGCGGCCGCGGAGCCCATGAGGATGGAGGCCCGGGACGCGGCGCGGCCCAACCACGGCTCCGCCTTCAAGGCCTTTCCCGGTCCGCGGCACCCGCTCGGCCAGCCCGACAGCAAGGTGCGGTGCTTGCCCCCCTCCCCGGGTAACCGAGCTGCCCCCCCGCCCCGGAGAAACGGAGCTGCTCCCGGGGGAAACAAGCTGCCCCCCCGGGGTAATGGGTTGCCCCTAGAGGAAGGAGCTGCGACCTCCCCTTCCCCCCGGAGGGAACCGAGCTGCCCCTGCCCCGGAGGAAGGTGCTGTTCCCCCCCAGCCTGGGAAACGAGCTGCTGCCTCTGGGGGAATGAGCTGCCCCCCTCCCTCCAGGGACATGAGCTTCCCTTGGGTGGAAGGAGCTGCCGACCCCCAAGGGGGAACAAGCTGCCCCCCCGGGAAAAGGAGTTGTCCCCCCCATGGGGAAGGAGCTGACCCGCCCGGGGAAATGAGCAGGCCTTGGGTGGAATGAGTTGCTCCCTCCAGGGGGAAGGAGCTGCCCCCAGCTGCGGTCTGGGGGGGTGGGGGGACAGGGGGGGATAGGGGCTTCTCTCGGCCCCGTCTCCCCATCCTGTGGGCAGCGGGTGCCCCCGGGCAGGGTCTGTGTGTGCAGCGTCCCCCAGGCTCAGAGCGAAACCGGGTGGTTGCTTCCAGAGTCACAGACAGGTTTGGGTGGGAAGGGACCTTAAATCCCCCCCAGTGCCACCCTCTGCCCTGGGCAGGGCCACCTCTCACCAGCCCAGGTTGCTCCAAGCCCCCTCCAACCTGCCCTTGAACCCCTCCAGGGATGGGGCAGCCACAGCTTTTCTGGCCAACCTGGGCCAGGCTCTCACCACCCTCACACCAAAGAACTTCTTCCCCACATCTCAGCTCCATCTCCCCTCTGTCAGTCTCAAACCCTTCCCCTTCGTCTCATCGCTCCCCTCCCTGATCCAGAGTCCCCCCCCAGCTTTCCTGGAGCCCCTTGAGGGACTGGAAGGAGCTTTGAGGTCTCCCTGGAGCCTTCTCTTCTCCAGGCTGACCCCCCCCAACTCTCTCAGCACCCCCTCCCAGCAGAGGTTCTCCAGCCCTCCCAGCATCTCCATGGCCTCCTCTGGCCCCAGTCCGACAGCTCTGTGTCCTTGGGATGTTGGTGGCCCCAGAGCTGGAGGCAGCACTGGGTGGGGTTTCTCCCAGAGGGGCAGATTCCCCTCATCTCCCCTCGCCCTGCTGGCTGTGGGGGTGCAGCCCAGGGTGTGGGGGGGCTTTCTGGGCTCCTATGGATGTTCTCAGCCCCCAACACCCCCAGGTTGCACAGAGAAGCTGTGGCTGCCATCGTGTCCTGAGAAGTGGGTGCAGCTGAGAAGTAAAAAAGGCATTTGGGTTCTTTCTCTCCTCCTCCAAACCTTCTTCTCTCCTCCCAGAGTTTATTTCCCGGGGGGGTGAGACTTTGGCTGCGCTCTCAGCCCGACGCCGGGCTGCTATTGCACTCATCAGCATAACTAATCCCTAATTGATAACGATGCGAGCGGGGAGGAGCTGGAAGGCGTTACATCCCCGGTGTATTTTTATCGCCCCCCCCCCCGGGGTTTGGCTCCGAGCTGTGCTTTCTCCTAATAAACCCTCCCACTGTTTCCCACAGTTTTTGCCCAACAAGGTCGGCGCTTTCGCTTGCCCGGCTGGAAATGCCTCCTGCGCTCTCAACTACAGCCCGGGTAAGATTGGTTTTGACCTGGAATGTCCCCGTTTTGGCTGTTTCCTCCTCCCCCGCAGCAGTCTGGGGAGGAAGATGTGCCTCTTTATTGATTGCTAACGTGTTTTTGTTTTTTATTTCTCTTTTTTTTTCCCTGCAGAAATCCCCTGCCCCGAGAGCTACCGGGGGGAGCCTCGAGCCTTTGGCTCCAGCGCCAACGGGCAGTGGAGGGGCTTAGTCCCCCCCTCTCTGGGTTCCATCACCCCGAAGCCCAGGCTGAGCCGAGGCTCTTACCTCGATGCTCGCAAAAATCCCAGGTATGTACAGCTCCCTTCCCCACAGAACCCTGGGGGGAGGACTCGGGGGGGGATTTTTCCCCCCAGAGTGGAAATAATCATGGGGGGGCGAGGTTGGATGGATCTGGAGGTGCTTTTCGCTGTTTATCAACCTCCCGGTGGCAAAGACCCTTCATAAAGGGGGTTTTGAGAGGGCAGAGCATGGCATAACCGGCCTCTCCTGGAAGCTGGGGGGGTGTAACGGGGGGGTTTTGGAACACTGGGATGAGAATGGGAACATCCTTATCCTACTGGGAACCTGGGGGAGAAATAATACTTGGTTTTGTGATAAACCTCCCCCAGCCTGGTTCCTGCAGGAGCCATTTTCCCAGCCGCTCTAAACTCCTCTTGCTTTAGACCTTTCCAAGGCTTTTATTTCTCCTGAAAAAATCCCCGTGGTGGGAAAAGGAATTTCAACGGGAATCGCAGAAAATTTAATTTCAACAGGAGAAATGGCCAAATCGCCCCCGTGTTTATTTTTTAATGGGAAATTAGATGAACCCGAGCGCGGGGGAAAAGCCAGGGGAGGGAGGCCACCCGGCTGCTGGTGATAAAAGAAAGATGCCGGGGCTGGGATCAGCCATTTTGCGGTGGGTGGATGGAAGTGGGAGCTGGTGGAAAGGTCCCTGTGGCCTGGGGTTTGCAGCTGGTGGCTCCTCGGCCTTGCAGTGCCACGTGGTGGCATCGGTTTGGCCACCAGGGACTTGTGAATGGTCTGGGATCGAAGCTGGTGGAGAACCGGGCTTCGGCTTCGACGTGTTCTCAACCTTTTCTTTGAGGAAAAAGACCTGGGAGTCCTGGTGGCCACCATGATCCCCAAGAGCCAACAATGTGTTAGCCAAGAAGGCCAACAGCATCCTGGGGGGCATCAGGAAGAGCGTGGCCAGCAGGTGGAGGAGGGAGGTCATTCTCCCCCTCTGCTCTGCCCCG
>JAOQGH010000017.1:940355-951475 GCA_025769975.1 Gallinago jamesoni | reverse complement strand
CACGGGGGGTTGTAGGATGCATGGGGGACATGGGGACATAGAGGAGTGGGCATGTGAGGGACACTGTGGGACACTGGGTGACACTGGGGTTGTGGGATGCATGTGGGACATGGGAACATGGAGGGTGTGGGGGTGTGGGGGACACTGGGGAAGCTGTGGGACACTGGGGGACACGGGGTACTGTGGGATGCATGTGGGACAGTGGGACACAGAGGGGATGCTGGGGGGACACTGGGGATTCTGGGGGACACTGGGGGACACTGGGTGCCGTGGGATGCATGTGTGACATGGGGACACAGAGGGGATGTTGGGGGGACACTGGGGATGCTGGGAGGTGCTGGGGGACACTGGGGGACTCCAGATTCTGGGGGATGCGGGGATGCTGGGGGGACAGCAGGGAGGTGGGGGGACACAGGGGAGGTGGGGACAGTGGGGGACACGGCCTGTGCCGTGCCCCCCCCGATGTGCTGGCTCCCACAGGGCGCCCCGGGCATCGCTGGTGCCCCAGGCTTCCCTGGCCCCCGTGGCCCCCCCGGACCCCAAGGTGCCACCGGCCCGTTGGGACCCAAGGGACAGACGGTAAGAAACCCCCCCCCCCAACCCTCCTGAGAGCCCCCCGAGATGGGGATGGCGACCCTGGCCCCGCCCACTGCCACAAGCCCTGCCCACTTCTGTCTGGCCACACCCACTCTGGGATGTGACCCCGCCCATTCTGTACAGACCACGCCCCCGTTGTCCCCGAGGGTTCCCTCTCCGGTCACCCTTGGGTCACCCCGGGGTCACCCACGCCTGGTCCCCCAAGGGGCCACCGGGGATGGGATGGGGTGGGGACAGGGACAGGGATGGGATGGGATGGTAATGGTTGGGGTTGGTTGGGTTTGGTAGGGTATGGGATGGGGACAGGGATGGGATGGGATGGGATCAGGATGGGGACAGGGATGAGATGGGGACAAGATGGGGAAAGAGTTGGGATGGGATGAGGATGGGGACAAGGACAGGGATGGGATGGGATGGGGACAGGGAGAGGATGGGGAAAGGGATGGGATGGGGACAAGGACAGGGATGGGATGGGGATGGGATGGGGATGGAGAGGGGTGGGTGACAGGAATGAGATGGGGACAGGGACAGCATGGAGAAAGGGGAAAGGGGTGGGATAGGATGGGATGGGGACAAGGACAGGGATGGGATGGGACAGGATGGGGACAGGGACAGGGATGAAATGGGGACAGGAATGGAATGACGACATGGCTGGGATGGGAACAGGGATGGGATGGGGATGGGGACGGGTTGGGGACGCGGACAGGGTTGGGGACAGGGACAGGTAAGAGGACTGGGATGGAGATGGGAATGAGGAAAGGGATGGGGACAAGGCTGGTGTTGGGGACAGGCATGGGGACAGGGACAGGGCTGAGGCTGGGGCCAGGAATGAGGACAGGAGCCAGGGGAAGGAAAGGGGATGGGGACAAGGACGGGGATGGAGATTGAGGGGGATGGGGTGGGGAAAAAGGTGGGGTGGGCTTGGGGACAAGGATGGGAGAAGGAAGGGGGGATGGGAATGAAGATGAGGACAGGAGAGGAGATGGGGACAAGGTGGGGACAGGGATGGGGACGGGATGGGGACAAGAATGGAGATGGTGACGGGGAAGGGGACAGGGTCACAGGGATGGGGACAGGGATGGGGATAGGGATGGAGATGGTGACAGGGACGATGGGATGGGGACAGGGATAGGGATGAAGGTGATGACAGGGATGGAGACAGGGTTGGGGATGGTCCAGGGGATAGGGACAAGGATGGAGATGGGGATGGGGACAGCGTTGGAGACGGTGGTGAAGGTGAGGACAAGGCTGGGCTGGGGACAGGGATGGGGATGGGGACAGGGATGGGGATAGGGATGGAGAAGGTGACAGGGATGGGGGGATGGGGACAAGGATGGTGACAGGGATTGGGACAAGGATGGAGATGATGACGGGGATGGGGACAGGGTTGGAGATGGTCACAGGGATGGGGACAAGGATGGGGATAGGGATGGAGGTGGTGACAGGCATGGGGACAGGGTTGGAGATGACAGTGAAGGTGAGGACAAGAATGTGTTGGGGCCAGGGATGGGGATGGGGACGGGGCCAGGAATGGGGACAGGGACAAACAAGAAGAGGGGGCCATGGCCCCAGGGGAAGGGGCCAGCCATGGGGACACCGCGGCCCTGTCCCCAACCTCCCTCTCTGTCCCCAGGGAGAACCTGGCATCGCAGGCTTCAAAGGCGAGCAGGGACCGAAGGGTGAGACGGTGAGTCCCAGGGAGTGGGGGGGGGGACAGCCACCCCCACACAGAGGGGACACCCCCCCACCTTACCGGGGTGGGGGTTGGGATCCATCCCCCCCCCACATCCCCACGCTCGGGGGCCGCGGCGTCTCCTGGGCGTCTAACGAACCTCTTCCCCTAACGAGGCCCCTCGAGGGGCAGCGTCCCCCCCCTCCCACGACTGGGGGGGGAACAATAGGCGCTGTGTTCATGTGTGTGTGTGTGTCCCCCCCCGCCATGGGGGACATTCCCCCCTCGCTTCATTAACCAGCCTCAATACCGGTAGCCAGAGCCCCCGCCGTGGTGGCCGCCGAGCCCCGGCGCCAGCGGGACACGTGGGACACGGGCGAGGGGCTCCTCTGTGTGTGTCGTCGTCCCCCCCTCCCATTTATTAGAGGGGGGGGAGGAAGGCTCCCGGTGACTGACCCCTTTTTTCCTCCTCTTCCTCAGGGACCCGCAGGACCCCAAGGTGCCCCCGGGCCGGCTGGGGAGGAAGGCAAGCGAGGAGCCCGCGGTGAGCCCGGTGCTGCCGGCCCCGTGGGACCACCCGGAGAGAGGGTGCGTGGCACCCCCCCCAAAACTCTCACCAACATCTCATTGCCCACCCCCCCCCCAAAAAAAAAAACCCTTCCTCCCCCCCTGACATCACTCCTCCTCTTCCTCCTCCTCCATAGGGTGCTCCCGGCAATCGCGGCTTCCCCGGGCAGGATGGACTGGCTGGACCCAAGGTGGGATGTTGGGGTGATGGGTGGTGGTGTGTCGTCGTCCCCCGCCCCCCCCCAACACCCTGTGGACCCCAAAACTCACCCCCCCTTCTTTCCCCCCCCCCCCCAACGAAGGGTGCTCCAGGCGAGCGTGGTCCCGCTGGGCTGGCGGGTCCCAAAGGAGCCACCGGTGACCCCGGACGCCCCGGAGAGCCTGGGCTGCCTGGAGCCAGGGTAAGACCCCCCTCCTCCTGGGGGGGGGAAAGGGGGGGTCACACCCTGCACCCCCCCGTGGGGCAGGATCTGGGGTGGGGGGGGTGGCTCGGCCGGGGCAGGAGCATGTGGGGACACGGTGGGGACACCTGGGGAGGGGGGGACCTGCTGGGGTGGGGGAGGAGGCTCTTGGGGGTCAGTGGAGGTGCCTTTGGGGGGGTAATAGGGTTTTGGGGGTGAAAAAGGGGCTTTTTGGGGTCGTGAAGGTGCTTTTGGGGTCAACAAGGTGCTTTTGGGGATGGAAAAGGTGCTTTTGGGGTCAACAAGGTGCTTTTGGGGTTGAAAAAGGTGCTTTTTGGGTCAAAAAGGTGCTTTGGGGGTTTTGGGGGCGATTTGTTGCTTTTTGGGGTTGGTTAAGGAGCTTTTGGGGGTCAAAAAGGTGCTTTTAGGGTTGGAAAAGGTGCTTTTGGGGTGGATAAGGTGCTTTTGGGGTCAAAAGCTTTTGGGGTCAATTAGTTGCTTTTTGGGGTTGGTTAAGGTGCTTTTGGGGTGAATAAGGTGCTTTTAGGGTTGATAAGCTGGTTTGGGGGTCAATAAAGTGCTTTTGGGGTTGGATACGGTGCTTTTGGGTTGGATAAGATGCTTTTGGGGTCAATTAGGTACTTTTTGGGGCTGGTTAAGGTGTTTTTGGGATGGATAAGAGGCTTTTGGGGTTGATAACATGCTCGTTGGGGTTGGATCTGCTACTTTTTGGTGCTAACTCTTGGGGGTCAGTTGAGGTGGTCTCTGCTAATTAAGGTGCTCTTTGGGGTGATCAAAGAGGCATTTTGGGGTTAGAGAAGGGACAATTTGGGGCTTGCAAAGCTGCTCCTAATTAAGAAGTTCTTTGGAGTTAATTAAGACATATTTGGGGTTGGCAAAGATGCTGCTCCTTGGGGTGAAGATGCTCCTTGGGGTGAAGATGCCTCCTGGGGTTGGCGAGGATGCTCTTTGGGATTATTAAGATGCTCGTCGGTACTAATTAAGACATTTCTTGGGGTTAGTTGGGATGCTTTGGGGCTTACAGAAGATGCTTTTTTGGGGTTAAGACCCTCTTCGGGGTGAGTCAAGATGAATTTGGGGGCAGGTCCTGGGGTTAAACGGCCCCCTGTGAGATCCCCAGGCCCAGAGCAGCCGGACAGGATGGGGTCCCCCCCAGTGTCCCCCCACATGGGGGTCGGCCACCGCAGCCCCCCCCCAAATTCCTTCCCTCCCTCCCCGCAGGGTCTCACTGGCCGCCCAGGAGATGCTGGTCCTCAAGGCAAAGTTGGCCCAACCGTAAGTGATGCTCCGTGGAGGGGGGGGACGGTGGGGTGATGGGGGACATGGGGGGGTCCCACTGATGTCCCCCCTCCCCACAGGGTGCCCCCGGCGAGGACGGTCGCCCCGGCCCCCCCGGCCCACAGGGTGCTCGCGGCCAGCCTGGTGTGATGGGTTTCCCTGGTCCCAAAGGTGCTAATGTGAGTATTGCCCCATTTCCACCCAAAAACGGGGCTGTGCCTCCCCCCACTTCCCCCCCCCCCGTCCCTGGGGGGGTGCGGAGCCCATCACCGTCACCTCTGTCCTCCCCCCCGTAGGGCGAGCCTGGAAAAGCCGGCGAGAAAGGACTCCCCGGTGCCCCGGGGCTGCGGGTGAGTTGGTTTCCCTCCCTCATTACCCCCCCCAAAAAACTCAAATTTTGGGGTTCCTTCAGCATTGCAACCCCTCCCCCTGCAAGGCTGGGGAAACTGAGGCACGGAGGGTAGAGAATTTGGGGGGGGGTTTGTGTCATCACACCGATTTTCTCCTCCGTAGGGTCTCCCTGGCAAAGATGGCGAAACAGGAGCTGCCGGCCCCCCGGGACCTGCCGTGAGTGCCCCCCATTTTGGGGGACCCCCCCCCTGGAAATTGGGGAGATGGGGGGGAGGGAGGGGGTCTGGATCTGGGCAAACCCCCCCACCCTGAGTCTGCTGGGGATGGAGCCCCCCCCCATCACGCTTCCCATCCCTTGTGGTGTGGGGTGGTGGGGATGTCGAGTTCCCCCCCCCGCCCCAAACTCCCTGTGATCCCCCAAAATCCTGGGGGGAGGAGGGGGGGGGGAATGAAGCCCAAACCCCCCAAAATTTTGGGGGTCCTTCACCGCCGTCCTTCCCGCAGGGTCCGGCAGGAGAGAGGGGAGAGCAAGGAGCCCCCGGTCCCTCCGGTTTCCAGGTGAGCACGTAGAAAGGGGGAGGGGGGATTTTGGGGTGTGGGGGAGTTGGGGTGACCCTCAGGGGTGACCCTGAGCCCCCCATTCCCGGGGGGGTGTCTCCCTGACACCACTGCTCTCCCCTCCAGGGGCTGCCCGGGCCACCAGGTCCCCCCGGAGAGAGCGGCAAACCCGGAGATCAGGTGAGGCCACCTGGGAAAGGTGGAAAAGAAAGTCGGGGGGGGGGGTCAGGACCCCTGGTAGCCCCCCCAGGGCTGACCCCCGACTCTTTTCCCCCCACCCCCACAAAAAACAGGGTGTTCCCGGAGAAGCCGGTGCCCCCGGTCTCGTCGGTCCCAGAGTAAGTGTCACCCGTCCCCCCGCCTGTGGGGATGGGACTCCTCTCCCCCACCCCGTGGGGGGGAAAGGGGGGGGTTTGGGGGTAGGGTCGGTGACCCCCCCCCATTTCCCCCCCCCACTTCCAATTCCCAGTGGCTCAGCCCCCGCCGTGGCACATCCCCTCTCCTCTCAGTACGTCCCAGTGCAGGATGGGTGCTCTGCCCACCCTCCCTGGGGACATTGATGCTGAGGATGTTCACGGTGACCCCCTCCCCCCCCCGTAACGCTGTTTCCGCCCCCCCCCCCCCCATCCCAGGGTGAACGTGGCTTCCCCGGTGAACGTGGCTCCCCCGGTGCACAAGGGCTGCAGGGTCCCCGCGGGCTCCCTGGCACACCGGGCACCGACGGCCCCAAGGTGGGTGACAAGGGGACAAGGTTTGGGGACACCTCGGGGAGGCTCAGGGGAGGGGTTGGCACCCCAATAAACCCCCCACACCCCTCCTTTTTTTTTTTAGGGTGCAACCGGCCCCGCTGGCCCCACTGGTGCCCAGGGACCCCCGGGGCTGCAGGGAATGCCTGGGGAGAGAGGAGCCGCTGGCATCGCCGGTCCCAAGGGAGACAGGGTAAGTGATTTGGGGGGGGGGGGGGGGGCTAAAGGGGGTGTCAGCCTGCCTCACCCCACCTCCTTCTTGCCCCCCCTTTTTCCCCAAACCAGGGTGACGTGGGAGAGAAGGGTCCCGAGGGAGCCCCCGGAAAGGACGGCGCACGCGTAAGTGGGGACGGGGACACAGTGGGGGGCTTTTTTTTTGGGGAGGGGGGGGACACACCATCGAGGGATGCTCACGGTGGCCTCCTCATCCTCATCTTCATCATCCTCTCCTCTGTAGGGTCTGACGGGTCCCATCGGCCCCCCCGGCCCTGCTGGCCCCAACGGCGAGAAGGTGAGAGCTCCGGGCAGCCCCTCGCCCGCTCCCGACGGAGGGAGATGCTATGGACCCCCCCCCCCAACCCCCCCTCAACTCAACACCCCCCCCTCAACTCACCCCTCCCCCTCAATCCTTCTTTTCCAGGGAGAATCCGGCCCCCCTGGTCCATCCGGCGCCGCTGGTGCCCGCGGTGCCCCCGTAAGTGCCACCACCACCCCCCCCCCAAAAAATGCTGGCAGTGCCACCCCTCACCTCACTCCCCCCGTCTGTCCGTCTGTCTGTCCCCTCCCCCATTTAACCCCCATTTTTTTACCCCCCCCCCCACAGGGTGAGCGTGGTGAGCCCGGTGCCCCCGGTCCCGCTGGATTTGCCGGCCCCCCCGTGAGTATTTGGCCCCGCTCTCCCCCCAACCCCCGGCACGAGCCCCCCGGCGGCTCACGGTGGCCCCTTCCCCGCAGGGAGCCGACGGGCAACCGGGTGCCAAAGGCGAGCAAGGAGAGCCCGGGCAGAAGGGGGACGCCGGTGCCCCCGGTCCCCAAGGTCCCTCCGGAGCCCCTGGCCCACAGGTGGGTCCAGCCCCAAAACGGGGATGGGGGGGGGACACACACACACAGCCCCCCCCCACCCCACGAGGGTCCCCCCCTTTCCCTGGGAAATTTTGGGGGGGGTATTGCGCGGTGGGCACATCTCTAACCCATTTTCCTCCCCTGCCCAGGGTCCAACTGGTGTCACTGGTCCCAAAGGAGCCCGGGGTGCTCAGGGTCCCCCCGTAAGTATTTTGGGGGGGGGGAATATAAGCTGGGGGGGTGTGGAGGGGTGCGGTGCAGTATTGGACACAAACCCCCCCTTTCTCCTCTCCTTCCCCAGGGAGCCACCGGATTCCCCGGCGCTGCCGGCCGCGTGGGACCACCCGGCCCTAACGTGAGTTGGGGGGCAACTGGGATCACACTGGGGCAACTGGGATGGCTTGGGAGTGGCTAGGATCTCCTGGGAGCAACTGGGATCACGCCGGGGCAACTGGGATGGCTTGGGAGTAGCTGGGATCTCTTGACGGCAACTGGAATCTCCTGGGGGCAACTGGGACCTCTCAGGGGCAACTGGGATGGCTTGGGAGTGGCTGGGATCTCTTGGGGGCAACTGGAACCTCTCGGGGGCAATTGGGATGGCTTGGGACCAGCTGGGATCTCTTGATGGCAACTGGAATCTCCTGGGGGCAACTGGGATTGCTCAGGGGCAACTGAGATGGCCTGGGAGTAGCTGGGATCTCTTGACGGCAACTGGGACCTCTCAGGGGCAACTGGGATGGCTTGGGAGCAGCTGGGATCTCTTGGGGGCAACCAGGATCACTCAGGGGCAACTGGGATGGCCTCGGAGCAGCTGGGATCTCTCGGGGGCAACTGGGATTGCTCAGGGGCAACCGGGATGGCTTGGAGGCAACCAGGATCTCTCAGGGGCAGCTGAGGTGGCTCAGGGGCAACCAGGATCACTTGGGGGCAACCAGAGTCATCGGAGGGCAGCTGGGATCACTGGGGGGGCCACTGGGATTGCTGGGGGGGGGGGGCACTGGGATGACTCTGGAGCAGCCGGGATTGCTGGGGGGCCACTGGGATCACTGGGGGGCAACTGGGATCTCTCAGGGGCAGCTGAGATGGCTCGGGGGCAACCTGAGCTCCCTGAGCTAAACAGCCCCCGTCCCCCCCCCCATGCCTCCCCCGTCCCCCCCCAGCCTGTAAAAGGGGGGGGTTTCTGAGGGTCTTCGAGCCCAGGAGCCCACCCAGGAGGTGCCAGGACACGGGTGACAGAGGTGAAAAAACTGCCAGTTTGTGCTAATTAATCCCATTTTCTCGCCCCCCCCCCCCCCAACACAGGGTAACCCCGGCCCCCCCGGCCCCCCCGGCTCCGCTGGCAAAGACGGTCCCAAGGGGGCTCGTGGTGACGCCGGACCCCCCGGTCGCGCCGGTGACCCCGGTCTCCAGGGTCCCGCCGGCCCCCCCGGCGAGAAAGGCGAACCGGGCGAGGATGGCCCCGCGGTAGGTATTTTTTTGGGGGGGGGGACGGGACACACACATCACCCCCCCATACACACACCGGGTCTGACCCCCCCCCTTTCTTCCCTCCTCATCCCGTCCCC
The DNA here is from genome assembly GCA_025769975.1 of Gallinago jamesoni. Taxonomy (NCBI): domain Eukaryota; kingdom Metazoa; phylum Chordata; class Aves; order Charadriiformes; family Scolopacidae; genus Gallinago; species Gallinago jamesoni. The sequence continues at coordinate 942,657 of JAOQGH010000017.1, read as the reverse complement.
TGCAGGGTCCCGACGGTCCCCCCGGTCCCCAAGGTCTGGCAGGACAGCGCGGCATCGTGGGTCTCCCCGGCCAGCGTGGCGAGAGAGGCTTCCCGGGGCTACCGGGACCATCGGTGAGTTGCCACCCCCCTCCCCCCCCCAGAATAAGCCCTTTATTCCCCCCCCCCCCCCGACTCCCCCCTCTAAAGTCCCCCCTTGGCTTTCCCCAGCCAGCACCAGGAATTTGGGGTGCTGTGGGGCACCCCAGAGGATGCCCAAGCCCCCCCCCTCCCTCCCCAGGGGGGGTGCAACGAGCTGGTCACGGGGCCACCAGCCCCCCCTCCCCGAGGACCCCAAACTTTGGGGTGCCCCCCCCCCCCGGTGTTTATTTGGCTGGTGGGAGCCTTAAAATGAAGGGGGTTTTGTGGCGAGGAGCTGCGCTGGGATTTCTCCCTCCTGTTGTCTCATGGCTTTATTATTTCTTCTCTCCCCCCCCCCTCTTCAAATCCCCCCCCCTTTATTTTTCTTTTTTTTTAATTAGGGCGAACCTGGGAAACAAGGAGCACCTGGTTCTGCGGGCGACCGAGGCCCCCCCGGCCCCGTGGGACCCCCCGGTTTGACGGGTCCAGCCGGCGAACCCGGGCGAGAGGTGGGCAACGTGGGGGGGGGACACAACAAGCAGGACAGCGACCCCCCCCTCCCGCATCGGGAGGGGGGGGCACCTGCTTTTTTGGGGTTTAAAAAGGGGATTTTCCCCCTGTCCTGCTCCCAAACTGAATTTTTCCCCCTTTTTTTCTCTCCCAGGGAAACCCTGGCTCCGACGGCCCCCCCGGCAGGGACGGAGCAGCCGGTGTCAAGGTGAGCCCCCCCCCCCCACCTAAATACCTCCAAAACCCTTCCCACCTCAAATCTGGGGGGGTTCTGACCACTCCTCCCCCCCCCCCCTTATCTCGGCGCAGGGCGATCGTGGTGAGACGGGTCCCGTGGGTGCCCCCGGTGCTCCCGGTGCCCCCGGAGCCCCCGGCCCCGTGGGTCCCACCGGAAAACAAGGAGACCGAGGCGAAACGGTGAGTGTTTCCCCCCCGCCCCCAACCACAGACCCCGCCCCCCCCAGATCGGGAAAAACGGCCGGTTGGATTCCAGGGGGGCGGAATTGGAATTGGATTCCAGGCTTCTTCTTGGGGGGGGGGGGGATGATGGGGGATGGGAATCACCCCCAAGTGAAGATAAAGGAAGAATTAGCATCACACCCCCCCCCCGACCCGGGAGTAATTAGCTGCTGGGACTAATTAGGAGAGGCAGGAGGGTGTCGTTAGTGGCTCCCCAGCATCTCCTGAAGGATTCAGGAGCATCTTCCCCGGGATTCAAGAGCATCATCCCCAGGATTCAGGGGGGGGAGCCTCGGGGAGCAAATCTTTGGGGGTATTTACTTCCAAGGATCATTACTCGGCGTTAATGAGTGTCTAATTGGGCCCCCATCATCTCACAATTCCTCCTGTGTCCCCTCCCCCCCTCCTCCGCTCCCCTCTTTTTCTCTCCCCAGGGTGCACAAGGTCCCATGGGTCCCTCCGGTCCCGCTGGCGCTCGAGGGATGCCGGTGAGTTGGGGGGGTCCTTGGGGGGAATTGGGTTGGAGGGGGGGTTTGGGGGGGGTGTGTCTGCCACCCCGAGGCTGACATGTCCCCCTTCTCCCCCTCCCAGGGTCCCCAAGGACCTCGCGGTGACAAGGGGGAGACGGGAGAGGCTGGAGAGAGAGGGCTGAAGGGCCACCGCGGCTTCACCGGGCTGCAGGGGCTTCCTGGACCCCCCGTAAGTCTTGATTTTGGGGACCCCCCCCAAGTGCTCAGCACCCCCATATCTCACCCCTGGGGGGGCTGGACGTGGCTGTGGCCACAGAGGGAGTCCCAAGCCCCCACCATGAGCTGGACCTGGTGATGTGACCCCACCACCCCCCTCCTTCTTCCTCCTCAGGGTCCTTCTGGAGACCAAGGTGCTGCTGGTCCCGCAGGTCCTTCCGGTCCCAGGGTAAGTCCTGCCTGGTGGCATCTGGGGACAGGAGAGGAGAAGGTGGCTTTTGGGGACTGGAGAGGAGAAGGTGGTATCTGGGGACAAGAGAGGAGAAGGTGGCATCTGGGGACAGGAGAGGAGAAGGTGGCATCTGGGGACAGGAGAGGAGAAGGTGGCATTTGGGGACTGGAGAGCAGAAGGTGGTATCTGGGGACAAGAGAGGAGAAGGTGGCATCTGGGGACAGGAGAGGAGAAGGTGGCATTTGGGGACAGGAGAGAAGGTGGCATTTGGGGAGTTAAATGAATAAACTAAGAGA
>JAOQGH010000017.1:928705-940255 GCA_025769975.1 Gallinago jamesoni | reverse complement strand
AGAGGAGAAGGTGGCATCTGGGGACTGGAGAGGAGGTGGCTTTTGGGGACTGGAGAGGAGAAGGTGGTATCTGGGGACAGGAGAGGAGAAGGTGGCATCTGGGGAGAGGAGAAGGTGGCATCTGGGGACTGGAGAGGAGAAGGTGGTTTTGGGGGACAGGAGAGGAGAAGGTGGCATCTGGGGACAGGAGAGGAGAAGGTGGCATCTGGGGACTGGAGAGGAGGTGGCTTTTGGGGACTGGAGAGGAGAAGGTGGTATCTGGGGAGAGGAGAAGGTGGTATCTGGGGACAGGAGAGGAGAAGGTGGCATCTGGGGACTGGAGAGGAGAAGGTGGTTTTTGGGGACAGGAGAGGAGAAGGTGGCATCTGGGGACAGGAGAGGAGAAGGAGGCACCTCCATCCTTGAGCCCCCCCACCTTAATGATGGCTCCCCAGCACCTTCTCTGCTCTGGGTTGGGGAGGAGGTGTCTTACAACGAACTGACCCCCCCCTCCCAAACTCTGGGCTCTTCTCCTAGGGTCCTCCCGGCCCCGTGGGTCCCTCTGGCAAAGATGGCTCCAACGGCATGCCCGGCCCCATCGGCCCCCCCGGCCCCCGAGGACGAAGTGGAGAACCAGGTCCCGCGGTGAGTTAAAAACACTCTCCACGCCCAGGGAAGGATGGGGTGGCCACCTCCTAGAGTAACCCATCACGGATGGCATCTTCTTCCTTCCGTAGGGTCCTCCTGGAAACCCAGGTCCCCCCGGTCCTCCTGGCCCCCCCGGCACCGGCATCGACATGTCGGCTTTCGCTGGCCTGGGCCAACCGGAGAAGGGTCCCGACCCCATCCGTTACATGCGGGCGGACGAGGCAGCGGGTGGCCTGAGGCAGCACGATGTAGAGGTGGACGCCACCCTCAAGTCCCTCAACAACCAGATCGAGAGCATTCGCAGCCCCGAAGGCTCCAAGAAGAACCCGGCCAGGACCTGCCGCGACATCAAGCTCTGCCATCCCGACTGGAAGAGCGGTAAAGAACCTTCATCTCTACCTCCCTTCCCTCCTCTCTCTGGTCCCCAGACCTCAAGGGGACAACCAAAACCACCCCGCTCTTCACTCTGACCTCCAAAACCTCCTCTTCACGCACCCTTTCTCCTCCTCACCCCAGGAGACTACTGGATTGACCCCAACCAGGGCTGCACCTTGGACGCCATCAAAGTGTTTTGCAACATGGAGACGGGCGAGACCTGCGTCTACCCCAACCCCAGCAGCATCCCCAAGAAGAACTGGTGGACCAGCAAGACCAAAGACAAGAAGCATGTCTGGTTCGCCGAGACCATTAACGGCGGTTTCCACGTAAGTGTCCCCACCAGGGCTGGGGGCTCTTCACCAGGAAGGGGAAGGTTGAGCAGGGGAAAGGTGTTGGGGGCTGGTTGGAGGATTGGGGTGTCCTTCCTCAGGGTTGTGTTGATGGATGTTCTACCAGGAACTGTGTTTTATTGTGTTATTTTACTGTGTTATTGAAAGCTTGGAGTTGGGTCAGTTGGGCTGACCAGTTTTGGGAAGATACTTCCAATTTTGGGAAGACCAAGAGCAATTTTTAGGAGAAATACCCTGGAGATATTTAAAAGACAGGTTGACATAGAGCTTAGAGACATGGTTTAGTGATGGTTTTTTACCAGAGTTAGGTTGATGGTTGGACTCGATGATCTTAAAAGGTCCTTCCAACCTAAACAATTCTACGGTTTAAGATAAAATAGGGAAGTTCCCTCAAAAGGTGGATGAAAATAGGGCCATTGTGACATTGTGACACCTTGTGGCTTTAAGTTCTCTCTTCTTCCCTCCAGTTTAGCTACGGTGATGAAGACCTGGCTCCCAACACCGCCAACATCCAGATGACCTTCCTCCGCCTCCTCTCCACCGAAGGCTCCCAGAACGTCACTTACCACTGCAAGAACAGCGTGGCCTACATGGACGAGGAGACGGGCAACCTGAAGAAGGCCATCCTCATCCAGGGCTCCAATGATGTGGAGATCAGAGCCGAGGGCAACAGCAGGTTCACCTACAGCGTCTTGGAGGACGGTTGCACGGTGAGTCCATGAGCGAGAGGAGGAGGTAGATGACGCGTGGGGGCGGGTTGATGGTTGGGAACATTGAGGAACATCTCCAAACATCTCTTTTTTTGTTGTTTTTTTCTGGATTTTTTTTCTCCCCAGAAACACACGGGCAAATGGGGCAAGACGGTCATCGAGTACCGGTCGCAGAAGACCTCCCGCCTGCCCATTGTAGATATTGCACCTATGGACATTGGTGGAGCTGAGCAGGAGTTCGGGGTGGATATCGGCCCGGTCTGCTTCTTGTAAAAAAAAGAAAAAAAATAACAGAAAAAGAGAAAATTGTTTTATTTGTACGTTCGGTTGTTGTTGGTTGTTGTTTTGGTTTTTTTTTCTGTTGTTGTTTTTTATTTTTTTTTAAAAAATTAATGATTCCAGCCCGGTAACGTAGAAGAAAAGTTAAATTCCACCCCAAAAAAGCCCTCCACGCCCCCGACGCCGAGGAATCCAAGAACTCTCCCATCGCTCGTACGACTTCTGCACTGAACGGCTGCAACGACACCCCCCCCCATCATTGACGCCTTTTTGGGGGGAACTCCCCCCCCCAAAAAATTCCCACCCACCCCCCCCCCTCCAAAAACAAACAACAAACCACGGTCTTATTTATTTATTCTTTTCCCATAAGACCTATTTTTTAGGTCAGGCGGAGGTGGGGGGGCTCAACCTGGCAGATCCCGCCGCCCTTCCCTGCCAAAGGGATCTCAGAAATCCGGGAATTACAATTTTTCCCCCCATTTATCCCCCCCCCAGCCCCATGTATCACCAGCAGGAGCCCTGATGTATAATACCATGTGAAAAAACCAACCCCCCTACCCCAAATAATGGTGCTATTCTTGTAAAACGAGTCTGTATTTTTTAACATCAGTTGATATAAAAGTCAAAAAAAAAAAAAACAAAAAAAAAACAACTTTTGGTGGAAAATACGAGTGGCTTTGGGTTGTTTTTTGTCAGCGTTTGATGTGGTCGGATCCCTTTCCCCCTTCCCCCCCCCCCCCCCCCATTTCTAAGGTTTTGGGTCAAATCTCCAACTTTTCTGGGTTAAGGCAACCTGAGACTAAGAGGAAAAAAAATAAATAACCCATCGAAACAGGTAAATCCTCCCAAAAGCCAAAAGAAACAAAAAGGGGGAAAAAGGATTTTAAGTGATAAATCTCGAACCCTCACGGCAGGTTTCTTGTCCCCCAGTAAAACCAGTAGGGAGGGGGCTGCTGGGACCAGTCCTCACCAGTGTGGCCACAGCATGCCCCTAACATCCCTCCCCACGGGATTTATCCCATTTTACACGTAAAAAACCTACAATTTCAGTATTTTGCACTACTGAAGGGGAGAGGGTTCGAGCCATTGTGAGCTGCACCTTTAAGGCTTCATAAAAATTTAGGTATTCTCTTAAAAAGGCTGGTTAATTAGAGGAAAAGCCTCAGGAGTTGATTATTTTTTTAATATCTTCAGGAAAAAAAAAAATATAATCCCCCAGTGATCCCCCAAGAGTTACCAACAGCCCCAAATTTTAGGGGAGTTTACGATGGCGGGGAAACCGCAGCTTTTCATTAAGAGAAATTACAACTTTAAAGGATTAAAATAATTAATAATAATAATTCAAAAAAGCCTTTAAAAATCTGCTACTTTGGGGCCCTCATCTGGATTTTAAGCACTCGCAGCTGGCGCCAGCTCCAGCTGAAGCACCTGAGGCAGCCCCTGGCCAGGACCTTTAAAAAAAAAAAAAACCCACAAAAAAACACAACAAAAAAAAACCCAAACAACCCCAATATTGGCTGAAGAAATTCATTAGAAAGGATTAAGAAGGATTTTCAAAAATAAACCGCCCCTTCAAAAGGCCAAGTGCTTCGCCCCACCACCCGCGGGGCACCCCTTAATTATTAAAGCTCTGGCTCACCGAGTAATTTGGGGTAAAATTGCTCTGTTGGGTCAACCGGGGGGGGGATTGGGGTTCCAGTGAGCCCCCCTCCCCCTTAAAAAAAAAACCAAACCACCCAGTTAAAAATCAAGCCTGCTGGTAGGATCTGGTCCTGAGGAACAGGAGACATGGGTAGGCTGAGGGATGTTGGGGAGCAGGAGGTTGTGACACCCCAAGAGGGGAAGGGAAGGGGCTCGGATTAAGACAAAAACTCGTGATTTCCTCCTTTTCCTCAAAAAAAAAGAAAGTTTGACTCATCATAAATGGGGGGGGAAGGGGGTTACGAAATGGATCAAGAAGCTCGTGATGGAGATGACCAGGGGTGATGGCCACCAAAAACAGGGTCACCGGTCCTGGAGGTGACACAGGGAATGGCTTGGCTGCTCCCCCAGATGAGGATTTTGGGGCCCCCGTCCCCCAAAAATCATCAGGCAGAGGGGACCCCACTCGCAGCACGGAGTTAACTCCAGCAAAGAGTTAAAAACTCCACAAAGTTTGATTTCCATGGGAGAAAGAAAAAAACCAGAGCTTTTCTTCCAACAAGGTACAACTCTGCTTTAATAAGTAGAATTCAGTTCTAGAAATCCCATTAGAGAAAAAAAATGCCCCCTCTTAATAAAAAACAAGGTGCATTTATTTATTACACACAAAAATAAAGCATCTTTCATTGAAAAAACCCTCGGGATTTGTTTCCCCACAGCTTTTACCTGCACTTTGTTTCCACACACACCAGGCAGCCGGAGGAGGAAGGAAATTAATCAAATTCCCTCCCCAAATTGAATCAAACCATCAATTTCCCCCCCCCCCCCAAAAAACCTCCAAAAGGCAACAGCAGAATGAAATCCTCCAAAAGGGGGTGAAAACCGTGCAAAGCCGAGCTCTCCCAGTTATCACCTTTAAGAACGGGGTTGAGACTGTGGGGAAGGGGCAGCTCCCGGGAGGGAAAGCCTTGGAAACACCCAAATCCCACCAAAATCCCTTTAAATCCAGCGGGGACAAGGACAGAGGGGGAGGAGGAAGAGGAGGAAGGAGGTCAGATTCACAGGGAGCCTTCGCATCCTCGTTAAGGACGGTAGCGTTTCGCTGTCCTTTGCTGTAGGTGGCCTCAGCCACCAGCAAATAAAACAACAAAAAAAAAAAAAAAAACAAAAACCCTGGCTCAGAGGGAGCTCATTCCGAGGTTTTCCGATTCCTTTACCTCCTCCTAACTTCCAGTGACAAGAGGCTGAAGCCTCATCTCCGCCTTCCTTAAAAGGATTAGTTTTTTTTTTCTTCTTCTTCTTCATCAAGCCCTGCTTGGAAACGAGCCAGCGCAGCGAGATGCCACCGCCGGCCCCAAAAAGTGGAATAAATTAATGAGGTTCCCCCCCTCCCCCCCGAAAGGACCAGACGCCGGCGCTAAAGCTTCCAAACGGCTGCGAAAGTCAACTCTAAAATCTTTGCGATCTTCAAACCCCAAAGCTCAAAAATACTGTTTCCCTACCAAAAAGTTACTCTGAGGACGGTAGGAGCAGCAGGACCCTGATTGTTTTTTTGGGGGGGGGAACCCTAGGTGCTTGCACATAAATAACACCCCCCAGGTGGCTCCGTGGACAGACCAGCAGCACGGAAGGGACCCGGAGCTTTCAAATATCTCCCACCAAAGTCACTCGGGCTCCTTCTGCTTCCACTGGGAAGTTCCCAGACCCTTGGGCTGCTCCCTCAGGGCTTGCTCTTGGCTTTGGGGGGCGAGCAGAAGCAGGGGGTCGGGGGCAACCGTGGAGTTGGAGCTACAATCCACGTAGTGATAGGTCTCCAGAGCACTCTGCGTGACGTGGCCAATGTAGGAGAACTTCACCGATGTCCTGGGGGGGGAAAGAGCATTTTAGGGAGGATAGGACCAGTATCTCCATCAAAATTTAACCCCCAGGAGGTTTAACGCTCATCACGCAACTCCTCCTGCCCCTGGGGAGCTGCAGAACCTCAGGGTTTTGCTCAGGATCAGCAGGTAGGGATGGCCCCAGTTGGAGCACTGGGACCAGTTCTGGGCTCCCCAGTTCCAGAAGGACAGGGAACTGCTGGAGAGGGGACAGCAGAGGGCCACAAAGATGCTGAGGGACCTGGAGCATCTCTCTGAGGAGGAAAGGCTGAGGGACCTGGGGCTTTTTGGTCTGGAGAAGAGAAGGCTGAGGGGGGATCCCATCAAGGATGGGGCCAGTCTTTTCCCAGTGGTGCCCAGTGACAGGAGAAGGGGAAACGGGCACAAACTGGGACATAAGAAGTTCCATCTCAACATGAGGAGGAACTTCTTCACTGTGAGGGTGGCAGAGCCCTGGCAGAGGCTGCCCAGAGAGGTGGTGGGGTCTCCTTCTCTGGAGACATTCCAAACCCCTCCCTGGATGAATCCAACCTGCTCTAGGTGGGACCTGCCCTGACAGGGGGTTAGAGGAGATGATCTCCAGAGGTCCCTTCCAACCCCATAACACTCTGTGATTCCATGGCAAGCTTTTTTCCTCCCCTTAAGGGAAAGCTCAGCATGGATCTGTCTGGTGTCTTCTCCTCTCCCTCTTACACTTCACCCCACGGTGTCACCCAGCCGGGATGAAAAACTGAGATGGTGAAGGGGGCTGGGATTCTTTTTCCGTGTACCCGAAGTTCTGCTGCAGCAGCAATTCCCTGTTTGAGTCAGGAGCTGAGCAGAGAACCACCCACCTCATGAAGATGACGATGTTATGGACCTTCACCTTTGGAAACGTGCAAAACAGACTGGAAGAGACCAAAAAAAAAAAGCAGAGAAAAATAGGTCAGAGCAGGGTTTTAGAGAAAAACACGTTTCTCGGTATTTTCTGATGATATTTTCCCTCCGGTGTTCACTCAACCCGAGACCCAGTGCCTCCAAAAAGCCACGTCACGACATCCCGACAAAGCGGCCTTTCAAGTCATTTCAAGCAAACAGTCACTTTCCAGGAAGTTAAGAGAAAAAAAAACAAAAGTCATTTCCAGAGCAAATTCTAATTAAAGCAGCTAAAACGTGCCCTCTCCCCAGCTCCACACACGGAGCGGTAAATCCTTACTACATGTAGGAGAAAGGTCCCCCCAGCTCCGCCTTCACAGTGAAGTTCACCTGTAAAAGATAAAAGAAATAAAAATACATTCATAACCTGCTTAAATCCACCCTTTTTGGAGTTTTTCCCCACCTTTCAGCATAAAGCTGAGGCTACTCCAGCCATCAGAATATTTTACCAAGCCCAAACTTTAAAGGTTTTAAGACTATCACATGGAGTTAACTCGCCGTAGGGATGGGTTCCACCCTGGATTTGGTGACGTTTAACGCGCAATGAAAGGTGAATACCAGTTTGTCACTCCGCGGCTGGATGCTGGAGACGTTGGTGATCTGCTGGGTGCCCACCACAGTGTTCATGTACTGCACCTGACTGGTCAGACTGGTCACCGTCACCGAGTAGAAGTTGGAGTTCCTGATCCGTAAAGTGGCCTGGGTGGAGAGAGGAGGCGGGAAGACGGGTAGTAGTGAACTTTCAGGGAATTTATTCCCTTGGGGACACAGAAAGATGAGGAAAAAATTGTACCGTGATGGCAAGAATGACGACGGAGTTCTTCTTGTCAAACCAGACCCGAACTACTTTAATCCCATCATCGTCCACCAGGACGGAGTGGGGGAAGAGGAAGAAAACCACCAGCCCAGAGACCAGCAGGCAGAGCAGCACCGAGAGCAGGACGTAGAGCTTCCTGGAAAGGCAGGGAAGGGGTCACCTCCTGCACCCCAACCCAGCATCTGCCGCCCCAGGAGGCCTCCTATCCCAATCCCAACCCAGCCAGCAAACAAACAAATCCCGTTTATTCTTCCCCAGAATGGACCCAGAAGCGCCGCTCTAACGTTTTCAATATGTGAAATTACTCAAAACTGTCGCCCTTTAAAGAGGTTTTTTTGGAAAAGAGGAACCAAAGGATCATTTTTTGCCCTCATGGTGTTTTCTCAACCTGGTGTTTGACGCTGTCGATAAAAGGGGTTTCTTTCTCAAAGCTCCAGCGAAGGGCGCGGGGATGAAGCCTGTGAGTAGGGTCATTGTTTCCACCTTCACCCCACGGTGGGATTTCACAGGAAACCTTTAAAACTTACACTCCTGCTGTATTTGTTGGCACGCCGGGATGCAAACAAACCCACCAGCTGAAGGAGAGGCCACAGCCCAGCTGAAGCCTTTACAGCAGTTCAGCGACAAAAGAGCCCTCTGTTTGCTCTTCACAAAAATGCAATTTACTCTCTTTTCTACGCACTCACGTTCTCTGGGGACGGAGCCGTTGGTCGCTGTAGGGTATCAGAGCCACCAGCTCATTGACCTGCTCTGGAACGCAAAAGGAACACGTTAATTCATTTCTATACGTAGAAAAAACGAAGGTTTTCTTTCTGCATTCAGGCCTGAGAGGGGCGGTTACCTGTGGGGATGCAGCCCGTGCCTTGGCAAGTGGGGCAGGTGATGCTGTCCTGCCCCGTGAATTCAACGTAGGGAAACTTGGCGATGTCTTCCACGCGGTCTCGGCTGTCGAGCAGGTCATCATCATCATCCTCAGCCTCCCTCCTCTGCCTGGAGGCAGGGCCGTTAACGGAGAGGGAAAGCACAGAACCCATTGCAGCTGCTGTAGAAGAGCTGCATAACCTGTAACAGGTGCAGAAAGGGCAGCCCTGGTCATTAAAAGGGTTTTCCACCCACTTCTAGCCAGCAAAGAAACCCTGAACAATAGGGAATGACCCTCCCCAGAGACCCACATCCCCAACACCCCCTGGAGAAACACCCCCACACAGAGGCATCCTCCCAGGGGGTTCAACACCCACCACAAACAGCTGCCCCCCTCAGGGACAACTCCCTCAGCAAGCTACAAGGAGGGGCACCCCATAACGGGCTCGTTTCCACACAGCCCCTCAAAACAAACCTCCCCCCCAGAATTGAACAACCTCCATAGTGACAGACCTACAGCCCTCTCCTAGGGCCCCCAAAGGAGACACGCAACCCTCCCCTGCTAACAAACACGGCTTCTTAAACACCTCCCACCCCCAAAATAGAGACACCCCCCTCAGGGGCCTACCTACTCTCCCTCAAGCAGAAACACCCCCTCCCAAAACAGACCCACAGACCCCCCCGAAAAGGGAATAGTCCCCACAGGGAGCTGTCCCACAACGCCCTCATGCGGGACATCCCTTCACAGACCCCCCCCCCTCCAGCCACAGGACGCCTCTAAAACCCCCCCCTAGGCCTAGCACAGCCCCTCAGACCCGCCGCCACGGCCTGGCCTCCACCTGCGCAGCCGCCGTCGCTATGACAACGCCGCCCGGCGGCGGTGGGCGGAGCCAAAGCCTAGCCCCACCTCCCTGGCGCTTGCGCAAGCGCACAGCGCGCAGGGCGGGCCCCTTGGAATCCCTCCCCCTCTCTAACGCCCCGCCCAATGAGACGCCCGCTGGGGGGGGGAATAGGCGGGGCTTTGGGGGCACCGCCTCGCCGTGACGGCGGGCCCCGCCCGGGCGTGCCGCATCCTTCAGTACGCATGCGCCGCAGCGCTGAGGGGAGGTGCCGGCGACCCCGCCCTTTTTTGGCGCGGCTGAGGGGCGTGGCCGGAGGCGCGCACATGCCGGTGCTACGCGGGGGGTCTCCCGGTGGGCGGGGTTATCCCCGGGTGGGTGTGTCCTTCTGCGCATGCGCGCGGCGCGGCGCGCCCCCTCCCCTTCCCCGCGTATGCGCAGTGGAGGGCGGGGCGCAGGGGCGGGAGCGCGCATGCGCGGAGTGGGGGAGCGGGCATCCAGTTGGGGGGGCTGTGGGACCAGTATGGATCCCCCCAGATACCCGTATGGGCTCACGGAGCCAGCATGGACACCTGCCACACCAGTAGGGGGGCCCTCCACCCAGTATGGAGCCTTCCAACACCAGTATGGGGGCACAAACCCAGTATGGAACATTCCCACACCAGTATGAGGGCTCCTAACCCAGTATGGATCCTACTCCCACCAGTATGAGGAGCTCTTGCCCTAGTATGGAGCCTTCCCACACCAGTCTGAGGGTCTCTGTCCCAGTATGAATCTTTCCCACACCAGTATGGCAGTCTCTGTCCCAGTATGGAACCTACCACACCAGTTTGAGGGCCCATGTCCCAGTATGGAACCTTCCCACACCAGTATCAGGGCTCCTGACACAGTATGGACCCCACTCCCACCAGTATGAGGTTCTCAGTCCCAGTATGGAACCATCCCACATCAGTTTGAGGGCCTTCATCCCAGTATGGAGCTTTTCTGTACCAGTATGGGGGCACCCGACCCAGTATGGACCCCACTCCCACCAGTATGAGGTTCTCAGTCCCAGTATGGAACCATCCCACATCAGTTTGAGGGCCTTCATCCCAGTATGGAGCTTTTCTGTACCAGTATGGGGGCACCCGACCCAGTATGGACCCCACTCCCACCAGTATGAGGGGCTCAGTCCCAGTATGGAACATTCCCACACCAGTATGAGGGCACTTGGCCCAGTATGGAGCTTTTCCACACCAATATGGAGGGTGCTGTCCCAGTATGGAACTTTTCCACACCAGTATGAGGGCCCTCATCCCAGTATGGAGCTTTCCTGCACTACTTTGGGGGCACCTGACCCAATATGGTCCCCACACCCACAAGTATGAGGGTCTCTGTCCCAGTATGGACCCCACCCCCACCAGTATGAGGGTCACAGTCCCAGTGTGGAAAATTCCCACACCAGTATGAGGGCCCCTATCCCAGTATGGACCCTACCCCTACCAGTAGGAGTATCCCTGTCCCAGTATGGACCATTCCCACACCAGTATGAGGCCTCTCATCCCAGTACGAAGCTTTCCCACACCATTATGAGCACCCTCATCCCAGTATGGAGCCTTCCCACACCGGTATCAGGGTACCTGACCCAGTATGGACCCCGCCCCCACCAGTATGAGGGCTCCCACCCCATACTGGTGTTATGGGAGCCACTCTCCCCTTTCCTCCCTGATGGAAACTTCACGGATCATTTATTTTCTCCTTCCCAGGAGCCAAATCCCGGGGAGGGGGAGGGTTTTCCCGACTCCTTTCCCTCCCCCTCACCGCCCCCCTGGCTTTATTAAAGTCCCCTTAAACCCAAAAATGCCCCCTCCCCCGAGAAAATGAGCCCCCCCCCCCAGCGTGATCCTCCCTGGGTTTATTAGAGGTCCCCTAAACCCAAAAATCCCCCCCCAAGAAAATGTTCCCCCCCCAACATGCTGTTCCCAGGGTTTATTAAGAGTCCCCTAAACCCAAAAATTCTACACCCCCCCCCCGAAAATAAGACCCCCCCCAACATGTTGTTCCCAGGGTTTATTACGGGTCCCCTAAACCCCCAAATCCCCTCCCCCCCCGAAAATAAGACACCCCCTGGCCTGATGTTCCAGGGTTTATTAAGGGTCCCCTAAACCCAAAAATTGCCTCCCCCCGAAGAAAATGACCCCCCCTATCCCCAATGTGACGTTCTCAGGATTTATTAAGGGTCCCCTAAACCCAAATTTCTCCACCCCCAAGAAAATG
>JAOQGH010000017.1:847176-859766 GCA_025769975.1 Gallinago jamesoni | reverse complement strand
CCCCCCCCCCCCCCCCCCCCCCCAGAAAAAGAGCAAAGGAAAGAGCCAGGGAGACACACGCGAGCGGAACGATCTGCTCTTTGTATTTAAGTCTAGCTTGGATTGCTTAAAATCCACTCCCTTGAATATTTATCCTTATAAATGAGCTTTTTCTCCACTGAGCCGCTCACTTCCCCATCTGCAGCCCCCATTTAGGGGGTTTAAGGAGATAAATGGGACCAGTGGAGCCCCCATTAAGGGGGTTTAGGGAGATAAATGGGACCAGCGATCCTCTGAATTCCCATCCTTTATCCCTAAACCCCCTCTATTTAACCCTCCTTCCCCAAAATAAACCCCACTTCTCTGCCGAGGCAGCTCCGAGAGGCGCGTTCACCCTTTAGAAATAACCTGAAGAAGTTCAGAAGCCCCCAAAATAATGAAAAAAAAAAAAAAAAAAAATCTTTAACTGCCCCAAAGCCAGACTGATTCAACCTTTTTTGCAAGAACTTCATTTTACAAAACGCTTTAATTCCGTGGCCTTTTACTGCCGAGAGGAATTTATGGCTCTTTTTTTTGCGCTGCAGCAAAAACTCCCCCCCCCCCCCATCCCCTACACGCACAGATTCTTTATTGTTTACTCTCTGGGGGGAGGGGGGGGAAATTTTAGGATTTTTAATGCTTTTATTGTTTTAATCTGGAATATATGAAAAAAAAATATAAAATAATGGATCCCAGCAAAGCAGCTGGTGGAAGCGGCGGCGCCGTTTCTCCGCCGGCATCGTTAGGCAGGTGTTAAATAAACGCAAATCCTGAGATTTCCCACGGCAGGAGGTTCATGGGGATCTTTTTAGGGGTTGTATCAAGCCGAATATTTGCTTTTTTTTTCCCCCCCCCCCCCCACAGATGAATATTTGCTTCCCCCCCACCCCCCAGAATCTGATTTTAGCCTAAATTCCTCCGGACGCCAGCACGGAAAGGGGAAAATCCCCGCTCGCTCCCTTCTGCGCATGGAGGGGATTTCTGCCCATGGCCCACGTGCCCTTTTTTTAAGGTACAGAGGAAAAAAAAAAAGGCCCAAAAAGGTGCTTTTTTTCCCCCCGATCCCCTTTCCACCAGCCCTTTGTGCGGCTGCAGCATCGCCAGCCCCCAGCGGTGGGATAACACGGGCTTTGCCCAGCGAATCCATCAGACCTTTGAACAAACCTCCCACGACTCTGAAATAAATCTATTTATTGGGAGCTTTTTACACCTCCGCCCGAGACTCTTTAAGGAAGGTTCTCATGCAAAGCAGGAACCGCCGAGGGGAAAGAAATGGGGTTTTTTTTTAAGCCAAAAAACCCCACCAAACCCTAAAGCTGAAAAAAATTTTTTAAAAAAAGCATGACTATAAATCACTTCTATGAATAGCTCCACTCTCGTTCGCAGATCTCAGGCGAAATCTCTAGAAAGGACCTAGAAAGGTCCTTACTTTTGAGATATTCTGGTTTAATGGGGTTCTTTTTTTTTTTTTTGCGAAGAACAAGGAGATGCTGGAGGGTTTTATTTATTTTTTCCTTCCCAGCATCTCCTGGTTGTCCGTGCTCCGGCATCTCGGGAATCGCTGCCGCAGAGGGGCGGAGCGGGCTCCGCCGCCAACAAAGCCCAGGGAGCATCTCTGGGAGGAAAAAAAAGAGGATTTTAGCTGCTTTTCCCGTTACCCGGAGCCGTCTGCGGCTGCCACCTCCCCTCTTCGCAAAGCTGAGCTGTGTCTCGCTGGGGTTAGAGCTTGAACGGGGGGAAAAAAGCTCATGAAAATAAAAATTCCCCAATTATTTACATAATTAAATAAAAGCAGGTCACAGGGGGGTTGGTTACTAGTAATTCCCTCCAGGGTCTAAGCAGCTGAAGGAAAACATTCCCATTTTTTCCCCTTTGCGACCCAAAACAGCATCATTTTTGCTGGGGAAGGGGATGGAAATCCCAAGCAGAGTCATGTCGTCCCCCCCCCCGCCCTCAGGTTGGTTTTTCATCCTTAAGCCATGACTTGGCAGGATTTTGTGCAAGAAATTTACCAAAAATCCTGCAAATTCGGGCAGCTTTTGGAAAATGGAACGTATCAGGGATGGGAGGATCAAGGGCTTTGTCAGAGCGACGCGTTGCCTCCGCGCTCGGGGAGGAAAATACGGAGTATTTATAATTTTCACGGAGATTAGCAGACAGGTAGCAAGCGGGGGCTTCAAAAAAAAAAAAAAAAAGAAAAAAAACTAAAAAAAACCCACCCCAAAACCCCAAAACCAAAGAGCTGGTTGTTTTTAAGATAAGGCAATATTTTAGTGGCCAAGAAAAAACCTGGAGCTCAAAGAAAAGGCAGGAAAAATTCAATCCTGAGGGCAAGGTTGTACCTTAAAATCCCTCCAAGCACAAGGCTCTGATTTTACCTTAAAATCCCTCTCTCCTCCAAACCCTGTGCCCCTATTCCTCATTTATTTACCGGGGGGGGGGAGGGATGAAAAACAAGGTTTTGCGGTTCTTTTCAACTCAGGAGCCACGGACGAGACAGACACACGGACACGGGGGGGTGGATTCGGGGGGGTCTCGCAGCCACCGGCAGCTTTTCGCTCTCGTTTCAGCCCCGACCCACAACGGGGCTTTTTTTATTTTTTTTATTTTTTTTTTACATCGCTCTAATTCCAAGTTAATAAAAGAGCCCGGGTGGATTTATGGCCTCGCGCCGGCAGCACACGCCGTTTGCATTTTTGATGTAAGAGCAAGAGCTTTAGGTAAAGGCCGGGGCTGAGATTGTTTCCTCCAAAGGCTGGTTGTGAAACTCCCTTAAATCAAAAAGGAGAAGAGCCCTCCCCAGCCCTGCTCCCCCGCGGGTATTTTTGCAGCCCCTGATCATGTTCCAGAGAAAGGGGAAACCCTCCCTGACTCTGTCTGTCCCTCCCCGGGGGGGCTGAGGAGGGTGGAAACCGTCCCACAGCCTGGGAACGGTGAGGAAAAAATTAAAAAAAAAATTAAAAAATTAAAATAAAATAGAAACCCAACAGAGATGTCAATCTTTAGAAGCTCCAGCCCCGGCTCCATGGGCTCTGCTGCAGGTGGGATGGGGGTGAGGATGAGGATGGCTGAGGATGGATGGATGGATGGATGGATGGATGATGAGGATGGATGAGGATTTCCTCTCTGAAATGACAACCCAGACCTGTCCCCCCAGCCCTGCAGGAGAGCAGGGGATGGATGCTCTCCTGAATCAGCATCTGCTGCCACCTCTCCTTCCATTCTCCCTTCCTTCCCTCTCCTTCCTCCCTTTTCCTTATTTCCTTCTCCTTCCTTCCTCTCCTTCCTCTCCCTTCCTTCCTTCCTTTCCTTCCTTCCTTCCTCCCTCCCTTCCTTCCTCCCTTCTCTTTCCTTCTCCTTCCTTTTCCTTCCCTCCTTCTCCTTCCTTCCCTCTCCTTCCTTCTTTCTTTCTCCTTCCCCCTCCTTCCTTCCTTCCTTCCCTCCTTCCCTTTCCTCCTTCCCTTTCCTCCTCATTCCTTCCTTCTCCTTCCTTTTCCTTCCCTCCTTCCCCTTCCTTTTCCTTCCCTCCTTCTCCTTCCTTCCTTCCCTCCTTCTCCTTCCTTTCTTCCTTCCTTCCTTCCTTCCTTCCTTCCTTCCTTCCTTCCTTCCTTCCTTCCTTCTCTCCTTCTCCTTCCTCTCCTTTATTTTCCTTCCTTCCTTCCTTCCTGCTGCCCACGTGGCACCGAACAGCCCCAATAACGGGGGACAGGCAGCCGGGATATGCCCATATCCCTATAAATATATATGTGTATCCATATATGACTTTATATAGGGATATATCCCAGCATGCACTCTCTCTCTCTCTATATATATATATGTTTATAGTTGCTGACTCTGCAAGTCACCCACGGGAAGCAGATGGCTCAACAGCCCAGTTTCCCTGGAAATCAGGCTCCTCCGCATCGAGGGAGGTGAAATTGAGTTTTAAGACGCTCTGAAGAAAACGCTGCTGCTGCTCGGGAGCTCTCAGCCCCCTTTTCCCCGGGGGTGTATCGGGGGGGGGTGGGGGGGCTGTCCCTTGGCACCGGAGCCCAGGAATTCTCCGAAACCCCCATCCCCGGGTGCGTTTCTGATGTGATTTGTGAGCGGGTGGAAGGAGCCTTGAGAGGGCAGTCAGAGCCCTTACTGGCCATCCCATTCCCGGTGAAAGAGGTTTACTGGTGGTGCACGACCCCGTATACCCCGTTTTTACACCAAAATGAAGGAAAACAAGGGCAGAAGGTGCCCGAGCTGTGGTTTTGCAGCCCCGAGAGCTTTCCCTTGGCCGGGACCCGCCTGAAAACCCGGCAGCTGCATATTCGAAGGCGTTATGAGGTTTTCTGCAGCCTCGGCCCCGCTAAATGATGGAGGGGGAAAGAAAACAGGCACATTGAGGTGCCATTCCTTCATTTTAATGGCTGCAGCAGCCAACGTGGCTACCAAATCCTCCCCAGGGCTAGTTCTAGCCACCCCCATCCCCTCCCTGAGTCTCCGGAGCCAAAAAAGTCACAACAGCCCAGGCTGAGAAAAATCCCAACTAGAAAAGAGCTAACGTGGGTTGAAGTTCTTTATCTCCTCTGTCAATTCAACCTGTTTGTGCCGGTAATTAATTTACACCACACACACACACACACACACACATCCCCCCCCTCCCCAGCCCAGAGCTGTGTTTTGGGGAGGGGGGGGGTTGCAGTGGGGGATGCGGCAGAGCCTCCTCGAGCGTCTCTGCGGAGCTTTTCCCAGGCAAATCCCGGCGCTGAAGGCACGGTGCACCCAAGAGGACGCTGCCAGGGCTCAAAATCCACAGAATAATAGCTTTCTGGGTCAATTTTGCTTTGATTTTGCTGCCAGGTGTCACCCAGCTGTCTGCACCCGGACAGGAAGGAGAGCATCTCCTGCTGTTCCCACGAGGATCCAAGGGGATGGGCAGGGAAGGCAAGAAAACCCACCATGTGCTCCTAAAAAACCTACAGACTTTCCCCAATTTCCAGGTTCTGCTGCCTCGTGCCGTCTTCTGAAGACCTTTTCTTTAAAACAAAAAGAAATAAATCCCTATAGAAAATATCTCACCCCCCCCCCGACAGATGGAGGTGGAGATCTTGGGGGGGGGGGGGGAAACTCCGCATCCCACTCTCAGCATCCCTGGAAACAAAGTCTCCTGGAAGGGAGCTGGGAGACAAGAATTCGCCAGGGGAGAGGGAAAGGGGGGGAAAAAAAAGCAGCGGGAGAAGGAAGGGAGAGAGGACCAGGCGTGGGGACTTGTCCTCTGGCCACCAGTGCCACTTCCCAACTGGCCACGGGCCAGCGCAGGGTGTTGCGCCGGCCCCCGGGGGTTATTTTTAACGGGCAGCGGTTCCCCCTCGGGGAGAAAAGCAGCAAAAATAGAGGAACTGGGAAGAGCCAGAAAGGGGTGCGGGATGGCACGAGGCAGGAGCATGGCACGGGGCCACCGCTCGTCACCGGCGCTAATTAAAAGGCCATCGGGGAGGAAAACTGGGGTCCGGAGCCGCGACACCGAGGGCATCCCCTCAAAGACCCTGCGAAGCCCTTGGAAATGAAAAAAAAAATTGAATTTTCCCTGCCAAGATGCTCTCCCAGCCCTTCTCTGGCTTCCAGATTCATCGTGACCAGATCGGTTGCCCCATTCCCGGCTTCCCAAAGTGTCCCAAAAGGCCACCAGCACCTTCCGAAAGGCCACCAGCACCTCCACAGTCCCCCCCCCGGGGCAAATCACAGCTCCTCATTACCACCTAATCACCCTTAGGGGACACAAAATGGGTTTTTCCCACAAAGAACCAACCAGCAGCGGCGTTTTCTTGCCAGAGCCGCAGGATTTGGAGGGAGGATCGACCAGCCCGGGTGCATCCAGGTTTTTTTCTTTAAAAAAAAAGAGGAATTTGGACAAGGGTCCGGAGCCGTTTCCATCTGCAGCAGTCGGGCACGTGCTCCACATGCAGAGCAGAGCTGGCATCCCCCGAAACCCACCGCAACGAGAAAGGTTTTCACTTCCAGGAAACGCCTCTATTAAATAATATTTAAGTCTTAATTATATTTTAAACCAGCCATTTTCGAGAAAAAAAAAAAAAAGAAGGAAAAAAAAAAGAAAAAAAAAAAGAAGTTCCATTATAGTGCTTTTGTAGTTAAAGGTCTGTCAACATTTCCATTTTAAACCTTCATTTCTAGGGGGTTTATAATTTGGTCATAAAAATTCATTCTAGACTGGAACTTGGCATAGAGGGGCTCAGCCCAGGAGCAATATTTTTTATTATCCAATTTGGTTTAAATTGGTTTGGCCGTTTTTAAGTTATAGGAGTGTAAAAAATAAACGTTTACTGGTTTCAGATGCCTTCTCCGGCTTCTTATTATTCAAAATTAGCTCCCTCTCTCCTCCCCACCTCCAAAAATACCTTCAGTGAGAGGTGGGGGATATTTTACTCTGCTGACAATAGATGAGTTATAATTCAAATTAATTCCCCCTTCTTTTTTTTTTGGATGCTGACAACCCCGAGAGTTCCTATAACCCCCTTTTACGCGGCTCCGTTCCATACTGGGAACGCTGGGAGAGATTTGTGGAGCATCTGCCACTTCTGTGCTCGACGTACACAGGTACCGCAGCTGTAAAAGGCCTTAATTTGAAATAAATAATTAACTCCGGGAACCTGCATTCCCTGGAAAACGACAGCAGACCTTTACCCGCGATGTTTCCCCGCAGATTTTTATTTCAGCTGCGGCGGCGGCTCCAAATAATAAAAAAAAAATATAATATAAAGCTGCAGATGCGGCGCGAGAAAGTGTGTGTGGGGGGAAGAGCCAGGAATTCCTCGGCCCCGCGGTTTCAGCCGGTTCCTCCCATTTCAAAACCAGCAAAGAAGCTCTGGTTTTATGGCTGGGCTCCTCAAACCACTGGGGTGCAGTGGGGACACGGCACATACGTGACTCCGCATGTTGACGAGAGGAGGGGGCTGTCTCGCAGCTCGCTCCGAGGAGGGGGGGGGGTTATTCTTAGGGGTTTATTCTCTCTCCGGCACCGACATCCATGATTTTTCATTTTTAAAATATTTGGCTGGTAGGCTGAGGGGGGCAGGAGCGACTCTTTGGGGCAGGTGGGGGGTGGCTTTGTGCCCCGGAGCCACCTGGAAGAGCCGGTTCCCACCCCCAAGTCCACCCTCGTGGGATGGGAACTGCCTCCCATCTCTGGGTTCCATCCCTGGGGGGGACACAGGCACCACTTCCCCCTCCCCAGGTCCATCCTCATGGGATGGGAACCTCTTCCCCATCCCCGGGGTCCAGCCCAGAGGGACAGGAACTGCTTCCCATTCCCAGGTTCCATCCCTGGGTTCCATTCCCCCTCCCTGGTTCCAACTGGGGTGGACGGGAATCTCTCCCCCTGCCCCAGGTTCCATCCTGGGGAAACGGGAACCGCTTCTCCCTCCCCAGGTTCATCCTCATGGGATGGGAACCATTTCTCATCCTTGGGTTCCATCCCAGGGGGATGGGAACCGCTTCCCCATCCCTAGGTTCCATCCCCGTGGGATGAGAACCTCTTCCCCCTCTCCAGGTTCCACTGTGGGGGGACCAGAAGGGCTTTCCCCTCCCTGGTTCCATCCTGGAGGAACAGGAACCTCTTCCTCCTCCATAGAGTCCATCCTGGGGGGACAGGAACTGCTTCCCTCTCTCCTGGATCCATCCCTGGGGGACAGGAACCTCTTCTCCCTCCACAGGTTCCATCATCATGGGATGAGAACCGCTCTTCCTCCCCAGGATCCATCCCGAGGGACGGGAACTGCTTCCCACCCCTGGGTTCCATCCTGGATGAACGGGATCCACTTCCCCATCCCTGGGATTACATCCCGGGGAGATGGGAATCGCTTCCCATCCATGAGGTCCATGCTGGGGGGACGGGAACCACTTCCTACCTCATTAAACAGGTAGGTGTCAAGAGCCGGAATTCTTTAGGAATTCTTTAGGAATTCTTTAGTCCAGTCTCACTCCGTCCCCTTCCAGGACAGTGATAGTTTTTCCTGGGGGACGGAATGTTGTAACTCTGCTTAATGAGCATTTAAATTCCCGTTTGCCCCGACAGCAGGTAACCCATTGGGCTGAAGTTCCTCAAAGATTCAATTTCAACTCCCTGAATTTCTCCCGCAGTTTGTCCGGGTTCCCTTCCCGAGCTTTGGGAACGAAGTTCTCCCACGGCAGCCCCCAAGGAGGCCGTTAAATCTATTTCTTTCCATACGTTCTCCTATTCAAACCCAACCCACCGCTGTCCCGTGGGGCTGGCAGCAACTCCAGCGGGGCCGAGACATTCCTTTGGATATTCCCATGGGAGCAAAGGGGACTCCTGGCCGCATCCAGACGGGGAATATTGTCTCACCTTTTGCTTTATGCCATAAGTGGAAGGAGAGAAGGAGAAGGAGGATGTTTGCTGTGAAGCAAACGGGCACTTTTCCTCTCTCCTCCTCACCCACCCCCTTCACTATTTTATTCTGCTTCTTTTAACCCAAATAACTCGTCTCACAGAGTCACAGAAGGACACGGGGTGGGAAGGGACCTCTGAAGGTCATCTCCCCCCCAACCCACGGCCAGAGCAGGGTCACCCAAAGCAGGCTGGGTTCATCCAGGGGGGGTTTGGAATCTCTCCGGAGCAGGAGACCCCACCACCCTCTCTGGGCAGCCTCTTCCAGGGCTCTGCCACCCTCAAAGTGAAGAAGTTCCTCCTCGTGTTGGGATGGAACTTCCCGTGTCCCAGTTTGTGCCCGCTGGCCCTCATCCTGTCACTGGACACCACTGGGAAGAGTCTGCCCCCCCTGTCCTTTAGCTCTTGCTCAGCATCGATGAGACCCCCCCTCAGCCTTCTCTTCTCCAGCTGAACAGCCCCAGGTCCCTCAGCCTTTCCCCAGCAGAGAAATGCTCCAGTCCCTCATCATCCTCGCTGCCTCCACTGGACTCTCTCCAGCAGTTCCCAGTCCTTCTTGAACCGGGGAGCCCAGAACTGGTCCCAGTCTCCATCTAGAGCCTTCCCAGGGCAGAGCAGAGATGGGGACAACCTCCCTCCACCTCTATCTGCTCCCACCAAGGACATTTGGCCACCGATGGACCTACAGAGACAGGGATGAGCCTCCTTCCTCCTCCCTGAAAAACTGAGATGAAGACAGACCGGGAGAAACCACAGCTCTGGCCGCTGGTATCTCCAGGGCTGGAAATCCCATGGCAAAACTCGGGAGAAGCCACGGCACGTCCTGGACCCTTGGAATTTTGCGCCACGACACAGAGAACTGGCTCCTTCTCGGGAAGGGAAGAGGCCCATTTCTTCCTCTCGGCGCCGGGACTCTCATAAAAAGGGATAATCTATATTCGTTTGGATTATACAAGCTACAAAACACACCTTGGGTTCAGTTCCACATTTACCCAATCGCAGGAGCCATTTGTTGCCTCGTATATTACGAAGCAATAGAGATTTAAGGGATAATGGTCATGGCGGCAGAGTATACAAAGCAATAAACTGCTTTTGAGGTTGGTTAAATGCCAAGTGATGCTGAGGCCTCAATGCCATAAACATTATTTCTATTATATGACAAGATAAGAGGATACAATAAACCACAAAGAAGAAAAATCATTTTCTGGGCCTCGTGAAAAAGTTCTGGGCTCCGCGTTTCTCGGACGCTGCACGAGCATCACCTCGGTGGCACGGGGTTTAAGGGGAATAAATTGTTAAATTAAAGGCTGGGGTGGGGGGGAGTGGGGGGGTGGGGGTGTTAAAAAGCAAACGATTGTTTGAGGAAATGGCCTGTATAACTGCAGTGCTGGAATTAGGGCCTGAGTGATGATTTGTGTCACTTATAAAAAGTGAAATGGCAGGGAGTGGGGAGGCAGGGCCAGGGGAAGTCTTGGTCCCAGGAGAATATATTCAATATTATGGCCCCTCCATTAGTTTGGGCAACAGGAGTGGACAAACCAATTTTATTAATAAAGATGTTCCTCGGTTACGACACTTCATAAAGCCTCGAGCATCCAGCACTCCCAGAGCCTTCCGGAGAGGAGCAGAGAGGTGGGAATGGAGAGGAGCATCCATCCACCAACCTACGCCTCCTGGTAACGCAGCGGAGCCAGCACAGAGAATCATGGAATATTTTGGGTGGGAAGGGACCTTAAAGCCCTCCCAGTGCCCTGGGCAGGGACACCTCCCACCACACCAGGTTGCTCCAAGCCCCCTCCAACCTGGCCTTGAACCCCTCCAGGGATGGGGCAGCCACAGCTTCTCTGGCCAACTTGGGCCAGGCTCTCACCACCCTCACACCAAACAAGTTCTTCCCCAGATCCCACCTCAATCTCCCCTCTTTCAAGTTAAAACTGCTCCCCCTTGTCCTATCTCCACAATTCCAAATTACCATCCCTGGAGGGATCTAAAAGCCGGTGCTGAGGGCCATGGGTCAGTGGTGGGTTGGGCAGTGGTGGGTCGATGGTTGGTCTTGATGATCTTAAAGGTTACCTCCAACCCAGGGAAGTGGTGGGAAGGGACCTTAAAGCTCATCCAGTTCCATCCCTTCTAGTGGCTGGGACATCTTCAAGGAGACCAGGCTACCCAAAGCCCCCTCCAACCTGGCCTTGAACCCCTCCAGGGATGGGGCAGTCACAGCTTCTCTGGGCAACCTGGGCCAGGCTCTCACCAATCTCACACCAAAGAGCTTCTTCCCCACATCTCAGCTCCATCTCCCCTCTTTCAGTCTCTTCCCCCTCATCCCATCGCTCCCCTCCCTCATCAAGAGTCCCCCCCAGCTTTGCTGGAGCCCCTTGAGGGACTGGAAGGGGCTTTGAGGTCTCCCTGGAGCCTTCTCTTCTCCAGGCTGAAGATCTGAAGCCCCCAACTTCCTTCCAGACCTTTGCTCCAGACGCCTTAGAGAGGACGGCCAAAGTTTTAATTACCTTATGTTAATGAGTCAGAGCTGTCTCATTAGGCCGACTTAGTTAATACCTTTCAACTTTTAACGGCGACGCTGAAGTTTACAGCCAACACTGAGGCCACCTTTCATCACTGGGGCTGTTTTAAATGGGATTAGAAGAAGATTTTAATAACGATTAGCAGCGCTCACCACCCCCAGATTCAGCGGGCGCTGCTCCACGTCTCCGGCAGGGACCTTCCTCCACCTCCCTCCCTCCTCATCCTCAGGCGGTGGCCCTGGGGGCAGGGGGACGCCTGGAGAACAGGGAAGGGGGTGAAGGAAAAATGTGTCACCTGTCCCCGCGGAGAAGAAACTGGCTCCATGACCTTGGGAAGAAGGGTTTTTTTTTTAAAAAGCAAGCCCGTGCAGGGCACGTAGGAGGCAGCTGTGTCAGGGCAGACCCCGCTGTTGGGAAGGGATCGTGTAAAAGGAATCCAAAAATAACCCCCGCTAAAGACCTAGCAACCAAAAACATGTTTACGTGCCCGTCGAAAGCCGGGGAGATATGGGGGGCACGGCAAGATCTGCTCATCTATTTTCGGTGGCCGGTCCCTCTTCCCCCTCCTCGCTCCCCTCAAAAGTTGGCTTTCCAGCCTTTTTTCCACGTAGAAACAGCGAAGGAAAAGGAGGAAAAAAGGGTATAAAGCATAAAAGACGGGGTTGGTACCGGCTACAGGGTGGGGGAAAGCAGCGAACGGGTCAAAAAGTGAAATAAATTTATTTTCCTTTAATCTAAAAGGGGGAAAATCAGCACTGGCTTCACGGGAATTGTCTCCAGTCTCCGGTTCAAATGTTTGGCTCTTGTCCCCACTTCTTGTGTGTCCCCCCCCCCTTCTCCTCTTGCCACCACCCCCTCCCCACACAGCGACGGTAAGAGGCCAATCACTAATTACAGCGAGCGGAAAATTAACTGGGCCATTTATCCCCCTGCCCCAGCTGAGAGTGAACCTCCCCAAACCCCCTCCCAATTTACTCCAGACCCGAAGCAGCCTGTTCCCCTGGGAGCAGCCCCCCTAAAATCCCCTCAAATGGGGGAATACCCAAAAGAGGAGGAATCATCCGCAGGGATAAAAACAAGCCGATGGGTCTGGAATGGGATGAAAGGGTTAGAAATGGGATGGAGACACTGGAGTCACTGCAGGGAAAGGACACAGAGAACCAGGTATTGTCCCCAAAATGCTGACCCCGATAACCAAAGAGCCACTGACACCCAAAATGGCTTTTTTCTAAGCAAAATGTACCCAAAGGTCTTAAAGAATCGGGGCGGGGGGGGGGGGGATAAAAAAGGCTGAATCCTGCAAGGAAACCTCCCTACCCAGTATCAGCCCCAGCCTGGACTGGGTTTGAACCGGGAAGAAGCTTCCCGTGCTGGGATACCGCAGCAGCCGCCGGGGTGAGAAATGAATGAGATTTATCTTCCCAAAAGCTCCAAATTCCGGGTGTTACGGACTCCGAGTGGAGCCGCAGGCACCCAGCACCCGCGGGAAGGTCAGGGTGTCACGGCGGGTGACACAGAGCCCACGGCCCCTTTGGGTCCCCTCTGTTTCAAGCCAAGGGTCTCGATCTTTGGGAAGGAGCTGAGGGAGGCTCGGGGGGGGGGGGGGGGGGGGGGGGGGGGGGGGGGGGGGGGGGGGGGGGGGGGGGGGGGGGGGG
>JAOQGH010000017.1:825932-837083 GCA_025769975.1 Gallinago jamesoni | reverse complement strand
GTGAGAGCCTGGCCCAGGTTGCCCAAAGAAGCTGTGGCTGCCCCATCCCTGGAGGGGTTCAAGGCCAGGTTGGAGGGAGCAATCCAGGCTGGTGGGAGATGTCCCTGCCCAGGGCAGGGGGTGGCACTGGGGGGGCTTTAAGGTCCCTTCCAACCCAAACCATTCTATAAATTCAGCTCCAATGCAAAAACCCCACAAATGCTCCTACCTGGGCCCTGGGGCAATGGAGTGTCCTCACCACTGGGGTGTGAGATATTTGCAGTAACGAGCTCTTGTGAAAGTGTGGCTGTGGGTAACGACACTAAAAAACCATTAAAGGTCTGATGGTGACCCTTTCTGTGGCATCGGGCTGTTGCTGCCAACCAAACCCACAGTTTCTCCTGCGGCTGTGGGGATACGGAAACTCTTTTCCTCTTAAAAAAAGAGGCTGCAAAGCTAAAATACGTGTGTTTGAAAAAGGGATAGAGCATCTTGGATGAAAGGATCTGTAAACGCCAAACGTGCTCTTGAAAACGTGGATCCAGCTTCTCGGGAATCTTCTTCCCAAACTGCTTCCAATTGGGAGCTTTTTTAAATGGGTTCCGTGAGGTGCCAAGGCGGGTCCTGGGGGAAATCCTTTTCGGGAAAGCTGGTCTTTCATGGCTGTTGGTGATGCGTGTAATACATCTAAATTCCTTTTCAGGGAGTTAAAAATCTTACCCTGAGGTGTCTGTCTAGACAAGGATAACGGGCTGTGTTTTTTCTTAATGGCTTAGTGGGATGGGACCACTTAATGGCTCTGGGACCACTCCAGTTTATGGCCCAGTGCACCGGAGGGAGGGCACCATATGGGTTGCCTTTTTTTAATTCTTCCTGCAGATATTACTTTTAAATAACTGGAAATGTTGATTATTGAGGTAAGCAAAACCAGCTCGTGCTCAGACCAGTGTCCCAGTGCCTCCCGCGACTCTCTCAGCCCCCCCTCCCAGCAGAGGTTCTCCAGCCCTCCCAGCATCTCCGTGGCCACCTCTGGCCCCATCCAACAGCTCCGTGTCCTTCTGATGTTGGTGGCCCCAGAACTGGAGGGGGTGTCTCCCCAGAGAGGAGCAGAGGGGCAGAATCCCCCCCCCCCTCATCCTGCTGGCCACGCTGCTGAAGATGCAGCCCAGGATGTGTGTGTTGCTGGGGTACGTGGAGCTTCTCACCCCCCAACACCCCCAAGCCCTTCTCCTCAAGGCTGCTCCAAGTCCATTCCCCACCCAACCTGGATTTGTGCCTGGGATTGCTCTGACCCCAGCGCAGGACCTTGCACTTGGCCTGGTTGAACTTCACGAGTTTGGCACGGTCCCACCTCTCCAGCCTGTCCATGTCCCTCTGGATGCCACCCTAGCGTGTCATAGCACCCACACAGCTTGGTCTCATCTGTAAACTCATTGAGGGCA
Source organism: Gallinago jamesoni (assembly GCA_025769975.1). Taxonomy (NCBI): domain Eukaryota; kingdom Metazoa; phylum Chordata; class Aves; order Charadriiformes; family Scolopacidae; genus Gallinago; species Gallinago jamesoni. The sequence continues at coordinate 835,662 of JAOQGH010000017.1, read as the reverse complement.
CTCTCAATCCCACTCTCCATGTCTCCAACAAATATGTTAAACAGCACTGGCCCCACTGGCCCCTTCCTGACAAGCAGCTGGGGTCTGGAAGCCACCTCAAGCCAAGACTTGTCAATCTGAGCTGCGCCTCTTCTGGTTTGCAAAATCCATGAGCAAGTGGTCCCTCATCCCGTCCAAGGATGTTGTTTGGTCTCTTACCCTCCCGTGTCCAGCAGCCTCCGATGGTGGCACATCATCCGTACCCAACACCAGAACCCTTAGAGCTCCCCCCCCCAACCAGGAAAACACTTTTTTTCCTCTGGATCATGTCAAATCCTCATTTAAAAAAAAAAAAAACACCCACTTTTCCTTCAACCTCAGCGTTAAGATGGAAGAAAACTGCCGGGTCATTAACTTGGCTGAATGTTGGGGGAGAGAGTTGCTCTGAAAAATGCTCTAAAAATAAGGCCCTATTGTTGTCCTCGCATGTGACTATTGTTATGGCAGGAATGCTCCTGCCCAACGCTCTCCCATCCGCGCCTCCCAAGACAAGCCGAAATACTTCAAATCCTTGGGCTTATGCAAAAATCCAGTTTACCAGCTCAACCCCCCAGCACACACACCCCCCTTCCCCAGCACGAAGACATCTCTGCTTTATTCCCCACAAATTGTTAAGGATAAACTTTACACTAACGCGACCGCAAAAAATTAAAGTCTGAGGTTGCACCAACTATGAAGCAAAACCAAAAGAGCCGCGGAGCCACCGCCTAAAAATAAGTTTAAAGGGGAACAGAAAACAAAAGCAAAGCATCTCTGTGGGCTAAGGGAGATCCGAGTAAAGAATGAGCTGCAAAAACGGGTTGGAAGAAAGAAAATCGCTAGAGATTGGGACACGGAGAGGAAGGACATAACGAGGGAGATGCCTATAAATTAAGATTGTCGGGGAGAGGTGTCGGTGTAGAAATAAAAAAGGCTGTTTGTTTCCAGCAGATGAACCTGTAGGTACGACCCAGCCTCCCTCGCTCTATATTCTGGTTATAAAGTGGTTATTTTTCTGCTCTCTGGGAAAATATGGATGTTTTTCGGATTCCACCCAAAAGCTTCGGTCCCCCATCGCGCTCTCTGACCCCTCGGGTTTGCACCCTCCAAAAGAACACACCGCTTGAGTGCCGCACTGCCAAATGGGACAAGTTAGGAAATTTTGGCATTGGTTTTAGAAGTTAATGCCAACGGTGGAAGGAAAAGTGAGGAAAAGCGAGGGAAAGCAGATAAATCCCCTGGGGTGACTGTGCTGGCGTCCGGGTGGCAGGATTGGTGCTGGCACACCGGGGTGATGGTGGCAGCCAGCACCCCAAAAAGGCTCTTAGTGGGGGTTCCTGGGTGAGGGAGCTCATCTGAGATGGGTGATGGCATCCGCAAGCAGGAAGAAGACACCCAGATGGTTCAGAGCAAGTGGCCTCACCGCAGGACGCAGGCTGGGGCTGAGATTCCCACCCTTTTACTCCCCAAAACATGGCCAAAAAAGAAAAAAAAAGCACCCTCGACAGTCAGATTAAAAACCAGGGCAGGCACTGGCCTGGGGCAGGCAGGAACAAGTCCAAGCAAAGGTGCAGTTAAAGGTAAAAACGTCTTTTTACCCACGAGGAGATGCAGAAAACCTGTTTGCAATCGTCCCCCCAGGGCTATGAAATAGGGCGAAGAAGAGTTTTTAAGAAGGGTGGAGGAACCAGGGAGGGCTGCGGCTTTTGTCAGGAAATTAAGAGTATTTAGCGGGAGAAAAGGCAGAACTGGATGAGAAACAGTGTTTTTGTAATAATTCCCCCCCAAAAAAGAGAAGGGATTCTTCGTCTCCTCGGATCATTGCGATGTACAAACGGCACCGATGGATGACAGAAGCTTCTTTCCTCCTCCATCACTTCACTCCTCTCCCCCTTTTAACGCCAGAGGTAAAAACAGAGCTAGGAGTTAACTCTTTTTTTTTTTTTTTTTTTGCCTTTATGAGACTGAGCTACATGGGATTAATTCTCAGAGACTAATGAGTGGCGAGGCCATCCCAGATCAATTTGGGTAACTTCGCAGAGACCTGGGAGCCCTGCCAAGAGCTTTAACAACCCAGCGGCCGTGATACAAACAAGCCTATTCAAACCCAAATAGCGCTCAAGACACCAGCCCCAGGCCCCAAGGACAGGCAGTACCGCTGCTACTGGGGAAGAAAAAGAGATAAAATAAAAAAAAAAAACACCACACAAAACCCCACCATAAATGAGATTATTATAGATGGCTGTGCAGGATCTGTGCCGTAGCGTACATCTGACTGCGGGAGAATAGACAAGAGCGCAGGCGGACCCCAGACAGAAGCTGTAATTGCCACCCGGAGCTGGAAGAGAGGTTGGTTGCAATGAAAAAAAAAAACACAAAAAACCACCCAAAAACTCTGCGTTTTGGTAAGTACGAGGGTTCTTAAAAAAAAAAAAAAAAAAAGCAGGGTTAAAACAGCCATTTCTACCCCGGCAGCCAAAAGAGAAGGAGGAAGTAAAAGGCACTGCTCCAAGCTCTCAAAAATAGTAAGAGATTTGCCACTAAAATGCAAGGAAGGAAACATGTTGCTTTGAGACCGTTCCAGGAAAGGCTCTTTATTATTTTTCGAAGTGCAGTCATTAACAGCTCGCTGCCTCCGGCTTCCTGACCATCCAAACCAAGACTGGGGCGCTGGGAGCTCCGGACGGGCTGGGGTCCCTGGGGTCTCGGAGGTGGCTGCACCCCCAAAACGCACAGAGGGGGGATCCCAGTGCTCCCACGGCCCTGGGCTGGGGGTTTGGCATCGGCATTCCCCACCCTGGATTAACCTCGGGGACGATTCACAGCACCACGATCCAACATGAAGGATGTTAAAAACACACAGGTCGCCTTTTTCCTTTAAAAAAAAAAAAAACAACCACCCCAAACCCCAACTATTTTAACATTTAGGCTTCCTTGACACAGGGCTGGCTCTAAGAGAGGGAGGGTTTGGTGCCCAACCAAACTTACCAAAACTTACCAAACCAAACAAACTTACCAAAACCAAACTTTTAGAGGCTTTGTAAAGGTAATTTGGCACCTAATTCCCACCGCTGGCTCTGAAAATAAATGAAGTGCCCGCAGGGACTGGGGAACGGGAGCTTGTTCTGCTCCTTTGGGTGCCCAGGTCTCTCTTTGACTATTTACCCCCAGCTCTTCTACGCCCAAAGCCGTTGCGAAAGATTTTCGGGTTTTAGAAGGAGAAGCCACCGCCGAGCTCGGTGAAAAGGCGCGGGCGGCCGTTAGCCCGACTTTATTAAAAAAAAAAATAAAAAAAAAATAGTTCTTTCGGGGTGCGAGGGACGGGGTGAGAATGTTTGTTTTGTAACCAAAAAAGCTCCAAGAGAGCTTAAAAATCCTCGGCCGGGAAAAGAAGGCCAAAAGCCGGGGCTATAAAAGCTGCTTTAGAGGCATAACACTCTTTCTGCTTTATAAGCTTGATAAAGCAAACCCAACTGTATAAACTGGAATATTGGCAAGGAACTGGCCTGAAGTAAATCTCCAACAGACAGCCCGGATTTAACCGGTCATTAGGAGTTAACCCCCAGCACAGGGTCGGGAAAGCAAAGTCCAAGCACTCACCATCGGGATGGACCTTTCCGGACCTTCAGCGCCGCTCTCGAGGATCCTCTTGTCCACAAAAGCATCCCCAACTACTATTTATCACCTCGATAGTGTCAAAGCTGAGCTGCACCCTCAATTATCCCTTCCAAGTGCCTTGAAATACCCTTGGAGCTCCATCACCCCCACAAGCTGCAGTCGTTGCTGTCAGAAGATCGACCTTTCCTACCAGGCATGATGTTTGGCCCTAAAATTGACTTTAAAAAGATGTTCTTCTCAGCTCAAAGAGGAGTAAATTAACAGCCCGGCTGCAAAGAGCACTCCCAGGTGCTTTGGGAAAAGGGTGAAACCTCCCACAAAGCCACAGCCTCCATCAACAGTCGCTGCTCTCAGCGTCATGGGGTTGGGGGTGTCTGTCACCATCCTGTTGAACGTCAAAAAAACTCCAGCCAAAGCTCTAACCCGGCCCCAAACCAGGGAACCGGCCACGGGAGGCTTCGCCGAGACCAGAAAAGCTTTTCCCCCTGTGCTCAAAACAACAAACCTCCTCGGCCAAGAGCTCCAGGAGCCAGGAGGCTTCTCCCAGCAGAGCTTCAACTTGTGCCCTCAACTCCACAACCCTCCTACAAACACCAAGGAGTTCACCGTCACCATAACAAAAAGCATCATTTGTTTCACGGTGCCTCCACGGGATAAAAACCATTAGAGAAGCTCAGGATCAAAATCTCCGTCGTCCAAGAGCCTCCTCGCACTGGCCAGTCTCCAGCTCAGATCTGTCCTGGCCTCTCAACGTCGGAGCAAGACGTTGGAGAAAGCCTGGTGTCACCTCGGGGTGAGCCCCGGGGCTGCCAGTACATAGCGGGCAGCACAAAGGGAAGGATTTTTTGGGGGGTTAAGCTACACAGAACATCACGATGGAAAAAAAAAAGCAAGCGAGACCAACTGCAAGAAGCTCAAGTGATGTGGAACCTCCTTCAGGAGGTCCTTCTGCTCTCTGACATGGAGCTGAGGGACACTGGGGTGGAAGAGCTTCCAGGGTCTGGAGTTTTTGAGGGGTGAGGAGGTCACGTTCCATGGCACTAACAGCACACGGCCTCCTCCTCCTCCTTTCAGGCTTAGATTCCTGAGAGAGAGGTAGCTGCTGCTCTTCAAACACCTACTTGAACGGGTCCTTGCCAAACACCACCACAGCGGCCGTAGCTTGGCACAACATGCAAGTTTTCTCCCGTTCGGCGCCAAGAATCAGATTTTCTAACACGAAAAGGCATCTGTCCAAAGGGTTTCCAAGCCTTTGATGAGTTTAAGACAAAATCCAACACAAACCAGCAAGTCAGCAACTTCCCCGGGCAAGATGACGGAGAACAACCATCTCTAAATCATCATATGCCAAAGCTGTGCTTCCCAACCCAGATTCTGGGGAAAAAAGATGGACTTTACGAGATGTCTCTGAGGAATTTACACTAAACCACAAGGGACCAAACTGCAGGACGCTGAGAGCAGAGAGAACAGGACGCACTGGCAGCACCTACGTAGGGTGTTTTATGGGAGCACCCAACCAGCTCCCATCAAATCCAACCTCCCACCTCAACACAGCAACGAACAAGGCCCCACCTGTGGTTCATCATCAACTGGTTGCTCCAGGACCTCCTCCAAAACAGGAGACACCCCATGGAAGACCTCAAGCCTCCCCACAGAGGTCAGACTTCCAGTTCCCACTGTTGCTGCCACCTCCGAGGTCAGAACAGAACCCCACGCCTTTGGCCAAGATCCAGAGGAACATCTTGTCACCAGGAGCAAGGTGACAACCTAAGAGCGAAGCCAGGGTGACAAAGAGTGAGAGCAGAGCTGTACCCAACTCTGAAGAGTTCTGAGAGGGACCCGGGAGTCCTGGTGGATGACAGGTTGCCCACAGACCAGCAATGTGTCCTTGTGGCCAAGAAGGTTTCCTGGGGTGGCTGGTGGATGGAGGGAGGTCATCCCCCAGCTCTGCTCTGCCCTGGGGAGGCCCCAGATGAAGACTGGGACCAGTTCTGGGCTTCCCAGTTCAAGAAGGCTTGGGAACTGCTGGAGAGGGTCTAGAGGAGGCTGCAAGGATGATGAGGGACTGGAGCATCTCTCTGCTGGGGAAAGGCTGAGGGACCTGGGGCTGTTCAGCTGGAGAAGAGAAGGTTTAGGGGGGAGGTCTCACTGATGCTGAGCAATAGCTAAAGGGCGGGGGGGGCAAGAGGATGGGGCCAGACTCTTCCCAGTGGTGTCCAGTGACAGGACAATGGGCAACGGGCACAAACTGGGACATGGGAAGTTCCATCTCAACACGAGGAGGAACTTCTTTACTTCGAGGGTGGCAGACCCTTAGAAGAGGCTGCCCACAGAAGGTGGGAGGTCTCCAGCTTTGGAGAGATTCCAAACCCCCGCCTCGGATGAATCCAACCTGCTCTGGGTGACCCTGCTCTGGCACGGGGTTGGGGGAGATGATCTCCAGAGGTCCCTTCCAACCCCTACCATCATGTGACACGGCACAAACCCTTCCTCCACCACCTCAAGCAACAACCTTTCCTTCTCTTCTCCACACCACGGCCACAAGAACCCTCGCTGCCTGCAGAGAGAGATGCTCCAGGGCACAGATTCCCCAGTGGGAACCATTCCTGGGGTTGGAATTTGCAGCTGGAGAGAAAGGACTCTCTAAAGGGCAAGCTCTGGATCACCACGGCTTTGGCATCACCTCCCGCTCCTTCGTTAGTGGTGATACATCCTCAGCTCTCTACGTCTTCCCAGCAGGGACAACATACTGCGAGAGATCTACTACGGGAGAGAAAAATAATTCAAGTTTAAGAAAGGGAGGAAAGACCTCGGAGACCCCACTGCTCCTTCCCGAGCAGAGATAATTATAAGAAAACCACGACAAGCCTTGGAGAACGCATTATTTTACCTCGGAAATGCCTCGGTGACCTGGAAACCGGAGTCCCATTTCCTGAAATTATTTAGCCTCTTAAGAGCCCTTGTTTCAATGAAAGTGAGTACAGAACAACAAAAAAAAAAAGCTGTGGAAAATGGGAGGTAAGAGCCCAAGTCACGGAATCACAGAACTGTCAGAGTTGGAAGGGACCTCCAGAGATTTATAGGCGTTGATCAGATCCCCCCTCAGCCTTCTCTTCTCCAGACCAAAAAGCTCCAAGTCCTTCAGCCTTTCCTTCTCAGGGAGATGCTCCGATCATCTCTGATCCTCCATCATCTCTGTTGCCCTTCGCTGAACTCTCTCCACCAGTTCCCTGTCCCTCTTGAACTGGGGAGCCCAGAACTGGACACAGTATATTCCAGTTGTGGTCTCCTCAGTGCAGAGCAGGGGGGGAGAATGACCTCCCTCCACCTACTGGCCACACTCTTCCCTACACAGCCCAGGATGCTGTTGGCCCTCTTGGCCAAAAGGGCCCATTGCTGGCTCCTGGAGAGGTCACCATCCACCAGGACCCCCAGATCCTTCTCCTCAGAAGTGCTTTCCAGCAGGTCACCCCCAACCTCTGTTGGTGCCTGGGGTTCTTCCTCCCCAGGTGCAGGACCCTACAATTGCCCTTGGTGAACCTCATGAGGTTCTTCTCTGCCCAGCTCTCCAGGTCACGCTGGATGGTGGCCCAGCCCTCTGGAGCATCAGCCAGTCAAATCTGAGCGTATTTTCCTGATGAATAGTTTTAAAGAAAGATCAAAATCAAGGCTGCATAGAGTTAAGGACAGGAAAACCTCTTGTGTAAGCGACTACCTACGGATAAAACCCTTGAATTTTTAAATCCAATGAATTAGAATCACCAAAATGGCACCAGCGGGAGAGGGGACAGGAAGGCACCGCATTCTCCTACCGACGCCTGGGCCATAAAGTAAAAAATATTTTGTCCCACCTGTTATTATTTACATCACATGTGGGCACTTTTATTTATTTAGCATTGGAAGGCGCGCACACATTTTACGGCGTCGTTATTTGAGACGCGAGGCCTAAAATCAGAGGGGAGCAAGAAATATTCCGAATATAAGCAATGTCTAGAAATCCGGGACATTATTGTGAGTTGTTTAACTGGAAGCGCGTTCTGCCTTCGGAGTGATTGCCTTTTAGCAGCCAACAAAGCAATGATTTCCCTACATATAGTTTACATAATTCAAAAAGGCAAAAACCTTACACAGATGAAGGATGGGGCGTCCTAAACACAGCCCAGACAAACGGGGGCTCCGCGTGCATTAAAAATGGAGAGCTTTCCAACAAAAAAAAAAACACCAAAAGGAAAACAACGTGGGGTAAAAAGATGAAAGACAGAAGCCGAGAAGAGCGAGCGTCCCTCGGGAAGATTCTCACCATCTCCACTGGAATTTGCTCATCAAAACGCTGCCAACACACTCAGGATTGCGTTAAAAAAATAAAATAAAAGTTACATTTCATCACGTTGGCTTGGCTCGTGGCTTGGTCCCAACGAGGCTCTGCCCGATGCTCGCTCTGATATAAACTCTCCAGGATTTTTCACAGTGAACTCCGCCATAGAAAGATTTCTAATCCAAGGTTAGGTTGACGGTTGGACTACAAGATCTTAAAGGTCCCTTCCAATCTAGACAATTCTATGATGAACTTCTTTGGGGCTCTCTTCTTACAAGTAAAAATCAACCTCACGCTGAGGGATGCTCAGCAAAAGTCTCTGCTGTCACATTTTTGGGACCCAATGGTTGATTTCAGGAGACCTGGCAACCCCGGTGACAACGTGCCCCGTGGATCTCACCTCCCTCCGCTCCTCATCTGGCTCGATTCTACCAACAGTCAAAAAAAAGAGAAAAAAGGGAATATTCCTACTGCTGGAACAGCAGAAAAATGAGAGAGTGGCTGCCAAGTCTACCTTCGGATCCCGCTGCAAGGAGAACAGCACAAAGTAGAAGAAAACTTTCTATTTCACTGCAAAAAAAGACGAAGTGGCCAAGCTTTCCCTGCCCACACACAACCTACTTCAGCCTCTCCAGCGGCAGTTCCAGCTCCTTTTCCAAACTTCTAAGGATTTCCAGCATCTTCAGCCACGGACACGACCAGCTGCACCTCTAGAAAATGAGTCTACTTTAAACGCCGGCGATTTGAACTAAATTGCAAGCAGCAAGTGCTTCGTGATTTGAAGATTTGTTCCCTTCAGCTCAGCAGACTCAGCACCAACGAGAGTTTTTGGCAGGAGCCCCAAAATGCCGTGTTCTGCTCCAAGTCTGGTTTACTCGCTTTGGAAGCGGTTGAAGGGGTAGAAGAGAGCTCGGGAGGGTTAGTTCCACAGGTATAAATACACTCTTTTTGGGTATTGCTTATTCCCCCAGCGCTGCCAAGTCTACTTTCTGGCCAAGTCCTTAATCCACTGAAGTCTGTGAAAGGCTGCTTTTTTTATTAGGATTATTATTTTAAGTAGTAACAATGGTATTCAGAAGGAGGTCTCCGCCAGCCAGGGCTGAAAATATTCTACATAAGCACACACATACACACAAAAAAATAAAAAATAGAAAGCTGGGCAAGAGCTCTGCTAACACCAGCACTGCAGAATGGCCCCAAAAGGCAGGGAAATGGGAATTTTGCAGCTTTACTCTCTTTTGAGCTCCAGGCCCAAGTCGCGTTTCACGCTAAAGGAGCTCAAACATCTTTTTTCGTTTTGGGAGAAGAGGAAAATGTCTCCGTACAGCTTATTTTGGAGGGGTTTTTCGGTAGTTGGGCCTCACAAAGAGAGCTCGGAGCTCTGCAGAGAGAGGAATACCCCCGGTGGGCAGCACGGCCCGTTGCTGGCAGAGGAGCTGGATTTATTCATGGCCCGGCTTGCGAGGGCTGGCACGGCATCGCCACCGCCTTCTCTCCCAATCCCAACACGCCGCTTCTGTCGGAAAAATGGATTCGGAAGCTCCTGCCATCCGGGGAGCTCAGCTCTGTCCCTGTCCCCACACGGGATGGCGGCCCCTGGTAATATATGGCGGCAGAGAGGGGACACGCTGAGAGGGGGGACAATGGTGATGGAGAAAGGGGGACGCACTGAGAGGGAGGACAATGGCAGCAGAGATGGGGGATGCCAAGAGGGGGGACAACGGAAACAGAGAGGGGGGGACACCAAGAGAGGGGGCAACAGCGATGGAGAGGGGGGAT
>JAOQGH010000017.1:813290-825832 GCA_025769975.1 Gallinago jamesoni | reverse complement strand
GATACTCCAAGAGAGGGGACAATGGTGACGGAGAGGGGGGATGCTCCAAGAGAGGGGACAACGGTGTTGGAGAGGGGGGACAACGGCAACAGAGAGGGGGGATGCCAAGAGGGAGGACAACAGCGATGGAGATGGGGGACAAGAGGGAGGACAACAGCGACGGGGAGGGGGGACGGTGAGAGGGAGGATAATGGCAGCGGAGGGGGGACTCCGAGAGGGAGGACAATGGCAGCAGAGATGGGGAATGCCAAGAGGGGGGACACCAAGAGAGGGGACAACAGTGCTGGAGAGAGTGGACACGGAGAGGGAAGACAACAGTGATGGAGATGGGGGACCACAAGAGGGAGGACAACGTCGGTGGAGAGGGGGGATGCCAAGAGAGGGGACAACAGCGATGGAGAGGGGGGACAATGGCGGCAGAGAGAGGGGACAATGGTGGTGGAGAGAGGGGACGCAGAGAGTAAGGACAACAGAGATGGGGGACAACAAGAGGGAGAACAACGGCAATGGAGAGGGGGGACGCCGAGAGGGGGGACAATGGTGGCAGAGATGGGGGATGCCAAGAGGGGGGACAACGGCGGTGGAGAGGGGGGACACTGAGACAGAAGACAACAGCGGCAGAGATGGGGGATGCCAAGAGGGGGGACAACGGTGGCGGAGAGGGGGATGCCAAGAGGGGGGACAGTGGCAGCAGGGAGGGGGGACACCAAGAGGGAAGAAAATTCACCCCGGGCCAGCCTGGGCTCTCACCACCTCCCCAGCGAAGAGCCTAGAGAAAAAAGACGCAGACCAGAAAAAAAAAATAAAAATCCCACTCCGCTAAATAATTAGCCGGCATTAAAACGAGGTTTAGCCTCGGTGAAACCGCACGGGGCTGGGAGCTGGTTGAGGCGCTGGAACTCTCATGTTTCAAAAAAACAAATGTCAAACTTTGGCGTGTGTTAAAACACAGCCCTGGCTCTGTCTGGGCTGCTCTGTGCCGACTGCTGCACCAGCACGTGCCCCGCCGGGTGTACTGGGAGGGGGAAGAAAGCACACACACACAAAAAAAAAAAGGGCAAGAAGCTCTTGGAAGGTTGCGAAATCGGACTTCGGAGAAGCAATTAAGCCAAACGCCCACAAGCCAAGACTAATTGCAGCGAAACACGCCGTAAATACCGGCTCGGAAGAGGGAGACGAAACCAGAGCGCACCAGTATCAACCAGCGGCTTGGAGAGGAGCCTCTGGGCATACCGGTGCCTCCAAGGGCTGTGAACTGGGAGATACTGGTGTCCTCCAACGTGTGGCCTCTCCAGATCACCCACCGACACATCCATTGCTTGGAGAAGGGCTGAGGGCACAGATGGAGCTGAGCCAGCCCCAAAATCCTGCTCCTTCTCCACCCAAACAAGGCAGCCCAGGAGCCAAACCTTTAATTTTTGTCTCGGGGAGAATAATGGAATAATTTAGGTTGGAAGGGACCTTTAAGATCCTCTAGCCCAACCATCAACCTAACTGTGACAAAAAACAAAAAAACCACGTTATTGAAGAAGTGGAGAAGAATTAAAAGATTCTCTGAGGACTTCAAGCGCCGTGCCGGAGGAATTCATCAGCCAAAAAGACAGGACGAATTGCGATGTGAAGGTTGATTAAAACCTCGGGTTTCTATTCGAAAGGAATCGAGGCTGTAAATGTGGTTTTGGTTCAGGCTCTACAAGCAGCTTCCTCCACACCCTGACACCCAACACAGCCCATTGTCCCCTTCTTCCCACCCCTGCTCAGCCCCCACCACTCAGCATCTTACAAGTTCCTCGAAACCAAAACCGAGAAACCAGATGACTGAAAATAGGCCAAAAAAAAAAAAATTTAATTAAATTACGGGAAGCAACAGGTCCCCAGTCCTGAAAGTCTATTACACAGGAATGTTTTCTGCCAGTATTTCCCCTCCAAATGCATCGTAGTTGGGTGCTAAATGAGTGGAGAAGAGCAGCTGGAGAAATCTGGCCTTGATTTTGGGGTCTAGCAATGAAAAAATTAAAAAAAAAACCCTACAAAAAATAAAAAAAGGCCTCAAGAAAGTCAGAAGGATAAATAAAACCAAACAGAACGCGGAAAAAGCATCACATGTGATGCAGCAGAAAATGAGTCCAAAAGAAAAATCCAACCCAGAGATCACGCTGCAAAAAAACAACACATGCCCTGCAAGGGCTGCCAGAATCTCAGTGTATTTTACTAAAAGCCATTGGAAAAAAATATTTCTACCACAAAGAGGCAACGACCGGCTCTGGGGGAGGAGGTGTCCTGGCTGCCCCGATCCACCAGTACAGCTCTAGTTCCCCATCATGGGAAACCAGTGGATCTCACAAATGGGCTCCTTGGATGGAAGGAGGATTCGGTTTCTTCCCTTCAACCATCCACCGGCGCTTCCTCTCTCAAACTGCCCTATTTTTCCCCAAAACGGGCAAGAGAAATCTCCTGCCACATCCACAAACCCCCTTGGAGCCACCCTGAGAACGTCCTCCACAGTCAGCGGCTCCTCCAGTCGGGCTCAGAGCGTTCAGAAGAGACGGGAATAAAGACATTAATGAGAAATTTGGATTTTTTTTTAAAGCCACATCCTTTTATTTTTGCCACCTTCCTCCACTCCATAGCACATCTACGCAATCACCAGCAGTCGTGTCACAGCGCTTCCAAGTGAACTCAGACCAGTAACAGCCCCGTCAACCAGTTTAAAAAGAGTAAATAAGACTCACAAGGCACCGAGGTGGGCGAGTGTGTGACGGCGGGGACTCGGCAAGGCTCAACAGCGAGTTCATTTTCACCTGACACCTTCATAAATCACACAGAGGAAAGGGGGAAAAAAAATCAGAGCACTAAATACACACGGTGGGAAACGTTGGAGAAGACTGGAAAATAAGGAACCTTGAGAAAACAGAAACATGAGCGAGAATGAGTAAAAATTAATGTTAGAAATACCCTTCTGCGGGGAAAAACTAAGACGAATCACAAGTGAGAGGTTTAATGCCTCCACAAAGTTTGCATAAAGCTTTTTCCTTCTTCGAATCTCAGGAGAAAGACCCGATTTCCAGCGCCCTGATGCAAACCACGTTCAGCCCCGAGCGATTGGGTATCGGGAGGATATTGGCAGATTGGAAAGCGTTCAGGAAAATATAGTTAAGCAGCTGGAGGGATTGATTTACACGGCGAGATTAAAATAACTAGGCGCCTGGTTCGGCTACGCCGTAACCGAGGTGGACGTGCTAATTTTTTACAGTTAGTTGACGGGCAAGTGCCAAAAGGGAGAAGCAGCCTTTAACGCGCTACAATTAGGTGTAACCAAAAGATTGGCATGTAATTAAGGAAGTTCACGGCCCGCGTTAAGGTTCCCAAAGCGGCGAGGTCCTATCGGATACCAAAATAGTTGCCCGCTTCTCAATTCCCAACCAACTTCCAGCACCAGGAACCAAACACTCCTCTGAGAGAAGACCATCCCAGCCACGGGTGAGGATTCCAAACCCCGCAGGTTCCACCAGCCCAAACCACTCCTTTTCTTGTTTTGTTTTGGTTGGTTTTTTTTTTTTGGTTTGTTTGTTTTTACCACTAAGAGCAAACAAACACTCCAGCACCCTCCAGCCATTACAGTTGGCAGCGGTAATTACCCCACTCCTGTCACAGAAGGTGAATATCAGGCTCTGGCTTGAAGGGAGAGAGGATTTTTAACCCTCCTCATTTTCCAAACGGGAATCCGGCTGCTGAATCCACCTCCCGCAAACTTCCCCCTTCAAACAGTGAAGTTATTCTTAATCCTCCCTGAGAAAACCCCAAACCTCCCCCAGCCCCCAAAATAAAACCTGCCCAACGAAGCCAGAACTGAGCCAGCAGTTCAGAACCGCCGCCGAATTCCTCTCCAGAAACGACTGCGTTTTAGCGACAACTATTTTTAAAGCGCTTTGCCAAGAACTAGACAAGCCCTTCACAGCCCTTCGACACCGCTGGCGGCATAAAGTCCCTGCCCAAAAAGCCCCGACGTGAGGCAAAATAAATTGGGAAGTCCGCTGAAGCGGCAGCGACGCTTATTTTGTGCTCCTGAACCTTAAATCGAAACGTTGCCTTCAGAGGGACCTGAGCGGGGAAAAGTAACTTCATAAAGAAAGATAAAGACGGGACTCGGTGAAGAAGAGGCAAGAAAGAAAGAGGCAGAAAGAGCAAAATGGGGAAAACTCAGCAGAACAAGGTGTTTTGAACAAGGACATTTCACCTCAGCCCTAAACCAACCGCTCTCGTTTCCTTAGCAAGGCTCGGGGGGGGGGACTCTCTGCCAACACTTCAGGGGGTGGGAACAAACCAGCTCGGAGCCGTGGCCAGGGCTGTGCTCCCAAAGTCGGGGCTTCCGAGAGGCAACGGAGCCCACGGTGTCCCCCCCGGCAGAGGAACAAGTGCACGGTGACACCTCAGCGCTTCCACAGGTTCTCAGAAGCTCCAGCTCTCAAAGACCCCCAGTGAGAATTAACCAGCGTTTCAGACTTTGGTAGAAACCACTTAATTCTCTTAATTCCTCCTCTTTGCGTGTTTTTCTTTACTCGGTGCTGGGGGAGTCACCGATCCCCCTGGGACCATGAGCCCCCCACTTCCTGCAGACCCCCAGCCTACACCCTGCTCCCCACATCACCCCCCCACCCTACACCCTGCCCCACACATCAACCCCTAAGCTACACCCTGCTCCCCATGTCACCCCCCCAACCTATACCCTGCCCCCCATGGGCACCTACAACCTCCCCCCACATCCCTTCTACATCTCCTTGCAATGGGGAGACCCCGCCATGGGTCTAGATCCTCCCCAGCTGCCCCAAAAGAACCACAAGCCACCACACTGGGTCCTTCGTCCTGGAGGCCAGAGGGTCTTGGGGCAGTCAAAGGGTCACCCCAACACCTACACCTAGAGGGGGGGGCCCCCCACAGGATCCCTCCCAAGGCTCCTCTAACCCCTGAGGTCCCCGTATCTGCCACCCCCCCAAGAACAGCCTCTCCCCAGGGTCCCTCAGGACCCACAGACCGAAGGGTCTCCCACACCCACAACCTCCAAACACCCCCCTCCCTCCCCCCCCCCCCCCAATTCTCTCTCATCTTCCCAAGCTCCCCCACCCCTCAAGCCTCCCCCCCTCCTCCACCGTCCCTCAAGACTCCCCAGCAACTCTCAAGGGCTCACCCTCTGGAACCCCAACCCGCCCCCCCCCCCCCTTTTTACACCCCCACTTTTAATGCCTCCCGTATTTCCAAACCCCCAAGACTCCCTCAAAACTATCCCCCCCAAGCCCTCTCATAAACTCCAACACCCCCACCCCACAGCCTCAACATACCCCCTCCTCCCCTTATGGCACCCCACACATTCCTGACACCCCGTCTCCGGACCACCTCCCCCTCCCTCCACCCCAAAATCTCCCCATTTCCCTGGGTTTCCCCACCCCGGGCCGCCCCCCAAGGCCTCCGAGTTCCCCCCCTCAGGCACCGCCCGGGCCCCTCGCTGCCTCCACAAGCCCCGCCCACTTGGGGAGGGGCTTACCCCATGGCGGCGCCCTCCCTGAGCCACAATTGGCCACCCCACCCGCCACTCCGGGCTTAGCAGCGAGCCGATTGGCTGGAGCCCGCCGCCACTCAGCGAAGGGGCGGGGGTGAGAGAGAGAGGCTGCCGCACGAAAACTCGGGGAGAGTTGGGGGGGGGGGGGGAGCAGGAGGCCCGGGAAGGGGGGGTGTCCCTGTGGCTTCCCCCCCTTCCCCCAAACCCGGGAGGCTGCTCCCGCCGCTTCCCCATGCCCGGGGCGGCCCCGCAGAGCACCGGGCGCCCGCCGGTTACCTGAGGGAGGGCCGGGCCGGGCCGCGCCGCCGCCGGGGCCTCGCGCTGCCTGCCGCTCGCGCTGGGGCTCCCCCCCTCCCTCCCCCTCCTTTCCCCACGCGCGAGACTCTCGCGAGAACACACATACACACACACACACACACCCCCCTCCGCCTCTGTCCCCGAGGGGAGGGAACGGCGGTGGGACCAATGGGGGGCTTCGGGGGGCGGGGTTTGGCAGCGGAGGCCACGCCTCCCGGAGGGGAAGGGGGAGGACTCAGGGGATGGGGGGGGGGGGGCGCCGTCCTGCGGGGGACAGCGAGATGGGGACATCTCGACGGGGGGACACCCCGACACCCGGGACACACCCAAAACCCCAACTCCTGTCCCTGCCCGGTCCCGCTTGGGGTGTCCCCAAAGGGGGTGATGTGTCCCCCCCACCCCGGAGAAGGGGACATGGAGGTGACAGCCCCCTGGGGACACCGCCACAGGATGGGGCCACCAAGGAGACACCGGGAGCCCAGACCCCGTTATCAAACCGTCTTTATTCCCCTCCTGCCTGTGGCGGGGCCGGGGGGGTCTCCCCTGGCCCCCCAGCCAGGCGAGGGGCCGGGAACGGGGCGGGGGGGGTCGTGCTGGCGCTGTCACCGTCACATGGCGAAGAGGATGAGGAAGGCCACCATCAGGCAGAAGAGCCCCATGGCCTCGGAGAGGGCAAAGCCCAAGATGGCGTAGGAGAAGAGCTGCTGTTTCAGCGAGGGGTTCCTGGGCGGGGGGGGGGGAGAGAGGAGAGGGCGGTCAGCGGGGGAGCAACACCCCCGGCCCCCCATTTCCATCCCTCGGTGGCTACCCCATATCCACCCCTTGGTGGCCACCACCATATCCACCCTTTGGTGGCCACCCCATCCCTACCCCTCGGTGGCCCCCCATATCCGTCCCTCAGTGGCCACCCCATTTCCACCCCTCAGTGGCCCCCCATATCCATCCCTCAGCGGCCACCCCATTTCTACCCCTTGGTGACCACTCATACCCACTGCTCAGTGGCCACCCCATTTCTACCCCTTGGTGGCCACCCCATTTCCATTGCTTGGTGGCCTCCCCATATCCATCCCTCAGTGGCCACCCCATTTCCATCACTTGATGGCCTCCCCATACCCATCCCTCAGTGGCCACCCCCATATCCACCCCTTGGTGGCCACCCCCATATCCATCCCTCGGTGGCCCCCCCATTTCCACCACTCAGTGGCCACCCCATTTCTACCCCTCGGTGGCCACCCCATTTCCATCCCTTGGTGGCCACCTCATTTCCACTGCTTGGTGGCCTCCCCATATCCGTCCCTCAGTGGCCACCCCCATATCCATCCCCTGGTGGCCCCCCCATTTCCACCACTCAGTGGCCACCCCATTTCTACCCCTCGGTGACCACCCCATTTCTACCCTTCAGTGGCCACCCCATTTCCATCCCTTGGTGGCCACCCCATTTCCACTGCTTGGTGGCCCCCCATATCCGTCCCTCAGTGGCCACCCCATTTCCACCCCTTGGTGGCCACTCATACCCACTGCTCAGTGGCCACCCCATTTCCACCCCTTGGTGGCCACCCCATTTCCACCCCTCGGTGGCCCCCCACCCCCCGTACCCCCACCCCAGACCTGGCGTAGCCGATGATGAGGCTCCCGAAGACGGTGCCGATGCCGGCGCCGGACCCGGCCACCCCCACGGTGGCAGCGCCGGCCCCGATGAACTTGGCGGCGGTGTCGATGTCCCGGTGGGCAGCGCTGGTCTGGATGGCCCGGGGGGCACCCGGCCGTGCCTGGGGGGGGGCAAAAAGAGGAGGGAGGGAGGCAAACGGGGGGGGGGTGAGGGGGGTAAAATGGGATTAACCCCCCCCCAATCCCCCTTAGGGCCTCAGTTTCCCCCCTACCAAGCTCCCCGCAGCCTCTCAGGGAGCCCCAGAGCGGGCAGGGGGCTCAGTTGCTTCCCCACAGACCCCTCTCCCAGGGCTCAGCACCCCCCCAGTGTCCTCCCAGTGTCCCCCCCAGTCTGAACTGGGCACGTTACCTGCTCCGTCCGGGCCTCGGGGGTGCTCAGCACGGAGGCAGAGAGGGGCTGGCACAACACCCGCGAGCTCCTCCTCACCTGCAAGGCACAACACCCTCAGATTTGGAAGGGGACAGGACCCCCACCCCATGCAGCTCCCCCCCCCAGGGCAACAAAACTCCACCCCGAGGTCCCCTGAGGCCACCCCTGTCACCTCTGGTACCCCCCAAAATCCACTCAGCCCCCTCGGGGGCACCCCGTGAGGACCCAGCTGGGAGAGCCCATCCCAGCACCCCATACCGAAAGGGAGCTCCATGGGGCATCCCCACGGGCACCCCAAGGCTGTGGGTGTCACCGTACGGTCTCAAGGGTGTCACCGGGGCTGTCACCCAGCCACAGGCGCCTGCACCCTCCTCCTCCTCCTCCTTCTCCGTGTGGGTAATTAGTAACCATCGAGGAACGGGGCAAACGATCTTTAACCAGAGCTGCTAAGAAGCACTCGCAGGCTCCCCTCACCTCCAGGGTGGCCCTAAACCTGCGGAAGTGTCCCCAAACCTGTCCCCAAGGTGTGTGGGGGGTGGAGGGCACATGTTACCCCCCCTGCACACCCCGCAGAGGGTGAATTTGGGCGGGGGGGGGAGGGTGTCACTACTCACTAGTGCGGGAGCGGAGACGAACTTTGCACAGGTGAACATGGCGAGGGACGGAGGGACACGGGGACACGCGGGCAGGACACGGCTGGAAGAGACATGGGGACACCGGGGTGTCAGGGGCTGGCTCCCTAGGGGTGTGGGGTGGCCCCCTGGGGACAGGCAGCGGGGAGGGGAATTTGGGGAGACACACAGGAGGTCCGAGCCATGGGGGGAATGGTGGGACCGGGGTGTCTTTGTCATCCAGGTGACAGCTCCTGGATGAGTGACACCACGGTGGCAGTTTGGGGGTCGTCAGGAATTTGGGGTCCCAGTTGCAACTCAGGGGTGGGGGACAGAGAATAGAGATCCCCCCCTTAGGGGTGGGAGAGGGGGAGAGAGACCCCCTCAGGGGTCAGGAAGGGGGGACCCCCCACCTCAGGGGTGGGGGACAGCGACTAGAGGGCCCCCCAGAAATGGGGGGGAGGGGAGGGTGACAGCCTGAGGACCCCCAGACCCGGCAGGGGATGTGGGGACAGGAGAGAGCACAGCAGGGGGGAGCCCCAGCATGGAGGGAGGTGACCCCAAAAGGCAGTGTGAGGGGGTGTCACTCCCCCAAACCAATGGGGGAGGGAGTCACCCCAAAATTCGAGGGAGGGGTGGTCACCTCCAAAATTCAGTGGGGGAGGGGAGTTCACCCCAAAAATCGGGAGTGTGAGAGGGTGCCCCGACCCCAACCAGCTCCTTGGGGGGGGGGGGGTGAAGGAATCACCCTTCCCTGTGCCCACCCAAAGGAAGGGGGTGTCTCTATTCGCTGTCCCCCATCCCTGAGGGGGGGGTGCTCCCCTCCCCCACCCCTGAGGGGGTCTCTCTCCCCCTCCCCGACCCCGAGGGGGGTTCTCTGCCCCTCTCCCACCCCTGAGGGGCCTTCTATTCTCTGTCTCCCACCCCTGAGGGGGTCTCTCTCCCCTCCCCCACCCCCGAGGGGCTCTCTATTCACTGTCCCCCACCCCTGAGGTGGAGGGTCCCCCCGTTCTCGACCCCTGAGGGGGTCTCTCTCCCCTTCCCCGATCCCTGAGGGGCCCTCTATTCTCTTTCCCCCACCCTTGGGGGGTCCCCCCCTTCCTCCACCCCTGAGGGAGCCTCTATTCACTGTCACCCACCCCTGAGGGGGGGACACTTCCCTCCCCCAGCCCCGAGGGGGCCCTTCTCCCCCTCCCCATCCCTGAGGGGCCCTCCATCCGCTGCCCCCCATCTCTGAGGCAAGGGGTGCCCCCCCCGACCCCTGAGGGGCCCTTTCTCCCCCCTCCCCGACCCCGAGGGGGTCTCTCACCCCCTTCCCTACCCTAAGGGGGGGGTTTCTCTGCCCCTCCCCTTTTCCCCACCGAGGGTTCCCCCCCCCCCGCCCCGTTCTGGGGGCTCGCCCCCCCTCACGCCCCTGCCCGTTCCCCTCACCTGCCGGACCGGCGGCGGGCAGGTCGCGGAGGCAGCGAGTGCGCAGGCGCCACCGGAAGGGCCGCCCCGGAAGTACCACCGAGAGGCGGGGAGGGGAGGGCACGAGTGGGCGTGCCGCCGCCCAGAGCGTCACCCGCGCCCGCAGCGCCGCCTGGCGGCCGGGAGGAAGCGGCGGCCGGGGGCACAGCACCCAAGGGGGGGGGCGGGACGCCGGAGGGGGCGGGGCCTGAAAGGGGCGTGGTCTGGTTGAAGGGGGCGTGGTTTGTAGAGGCGGGGCGGCGCCCTGCGCCCCCTGGCGGCCAAGCGGGGCGCTGCGGGCGCAATTGGGGGGCGCAGGGAGACGGGGGGTGTGTGTGTACACGTGTGTGCAGGTGTGTGTATAGTGTGTACACGTGTGCACATGTCTGGACAGTGTGTACGTGTATGCACATGCGTGTACTTGTCTGTACAGGTGCGTCTAACGTGTGTACACGTGTGTCTACAATGTGTGTACGTGTGTGTACAGGTGTGTGCATGTATGTACAGTGTGTGTACAGCATGTACATGTATGTGCTTGTGTGTACTTGTCTGAACACGTGTGTCTACGTCTGTACAGGTGTGTGCATGTATGTACAGTGTGTGTACAGCATGTACATGTATGTGCTTGTGTGTCCTTGTCTGTACATGTGTGTACAGTGTGCACAGGTGTGTACAGGTGTGTGCATGTGTGTATAGTGTGTACAGTGTGTACATGTATGTACATGTGTGTACTTGTCTGCACATGTGTGTGTGTACCCATGTGCACACGCCTCTGTGCGTACACGTGTCCATGCCTGTACATGTGTGCACATATATGTGCCTGTGTGTACACGTGTGTACGTGCCTGTCCACGTGTGTGCATGCCTGGGTACGTGTGTGAGGGTGCTGGGGACCCCCTGACATACAAGGGGGTGTCACCCCAGGCCGGGGGGGGTCACTGTGTCCCCCCACCCCCAGGTGTTGGGGACCCCCAGGGTGCGGGTGGGGGCACACAGTGTCCCCCCCCGGTGCTGGAGACCCCCCAAAGTGGGGGTGTGGGGATGACACTGTGTCACCCCAGGGTGCTGGGGACCTCCCAAGGTGCTGGGGACATGGTGGCCCCCCAAGGTGTTTGGGGGGGGACATGATGTCCCCCCCAGGGTGCTGGAGACCCCAGGGTGCGTGTGGGGGCACACAGTGTCCCCCCCCCCGGGTGCTGGAGACCCCTGAAAGTGGGGATGGGGGGACGACACTGTGTCACCCCAGGGTGCTGGGGACACCCCAGGGCATGGGGGGGTCACCGTGTCACCCCAGGGTCTTGGGGGCCCCCCAGGGTGTTGGGGACCTCCCAATGTGCTGGGGACATGGTGGCCCCCCAAGGTGTTTGGGGGGGGACATGAGGTCCCCCCCAGGGACACCCCAGGGTACAGGTGGGGAGACACAGTGCTGGAGACCCCCCCAAAGGGGGGAGGGGGGGGGATGACACTGTGTCACCCAGGGTCTTGGGGGGGGTCCCCCAGGGTGCTGGGACACAGTCACCCTGGAAACACCCCCGGGTACTGGGGGGGGGGGTGGGGTGTGTCACTGTAGCCCCCCAGAGTGCGGGGGGGGGGAGGGCACATGGTGGCCCCCCAGGATGCTGGAGGCCCCCCAGGGTGTGTTTGGGGGGGGACATATTGTCCCCTCAGGATGCTGGGGCCTCCCTGTGTGTGGGGGGGGGGGTACACGGGGGCCAGAGACCCCCCATGGTGTGGGGGGGACACCCACACACGGTGTCCCCCCCCCAGGGTGGGGTGGGGGCGGCGGGGGCTGTCAGGCAGCCGTATTTATGGGCAGCCCTAATGCGGGAAGCCATAAAGGCAGAGAGCGCCGCTATTAATTAAATCATTGTTATAATTAACTTTCATTAAAGGAAAATCAATAACGAGGAGCCGGGATTGAAAGGAGGCCATCCATCAGCCCTGCCCCCCCCCCGCGGCCGGGGGGGGGGGGAAAGGGGGGGTCCGTGTGAGGCTGTCCGTGTGGGTGTGCGAGGGACGCGTGTGCGAGGGGCTGCGTGTGCACGCGTGTACGTGTGTGTGGACATGTGTGTGCACATGGATGTGAGTGTGTGTGTGTGCAGGGGGGTGTACACACGGGGGGGCGGCTGTGTGTGCACAGGGAGGTGTGTACGTGCACGTGTGTGTGCACATGGGGGAGTACATGTGTGTGTGCACGTGTGTGTGTGTGCACATGGCGGAGTACACGTGTGTGCACATGTATGTGAGCGTGTGTGTACAGACAGGGGGTGCGTGTGGGTGCATGCGTGTGCACAGAGAGGTGTGTGTGCACGGGGGGGTACATGAGTGTGCACAAGGATGCGAGTGTGTGTGTGCAGGGTGGGTATACACACGGGGGGGCGCGTGTGTGTGCACGTGTGTGCACGGGGGGAGCACATGGGGGTGCACGTGTGTGTGCAGGGAAGGGGTACACACAGGGGGGTGCATGTGTGTGCACAGGGAGGTGTGTACGTGTGTGTGCACACGTGTGTGCATGGAGGGAGTACGTGTGTGTGCACATGGACATGTGGACGTGTGTGTGATGGGGGGTGTATACACGGGGGGGTGCACACCGA
>JAOQGH010000017.1:698448-708895 GCA_025769975.1 Gallinago jamesoni | reverse complement strand
GAAAGAAAGAAAGAAAGAAAGAAAGAAAGAAAGAAAGAAAGAAAGAAAGAAAGAAAGAAAGAAAGAAAGAAAGAATACACAGGAGGGATTAGGTAAGAGCCCGGTTATGGGACAGGTTTTTAATTCATAATTTATCTCCTCTCGATACACGAGGTATTTTAAAGCCAGTACCTTATTAATGGAGATCTCCGGCTACATTCATTTACATATATATACATTCCAACCGAATAAGGCACCAACAAAACGCTCAACCTTCATCCCCGGTGAAGAGAAAGAGGCGAATATCATGTTTTTTCCTTTTTTTATTTTTTTTTTTTTATTCTGCAGGGGAATGAAGGAGCCGCGCTGCTCGCAGAGGGCATGGAGGAAGGCAACTTCTTTAAAAGAGATTTTTTTTGTGCCCCCATCCCTCTCCCACCGGCGCTAAGAGATGGATGCGGGGGCAGTGCATATGGAAAGGCAGGTATATACATTGGCTCCATAGGTGGATGGAGAGGGGTGGACACGGGCATTTTCCACCTCCCGCTCCTCCGGCGGCAGCATTTATCTTCTAAAAGCTGCATAATACGTTTGGAAAATGTCACCCCGTGAAGCAGCTGAAGGATTTTGCTTCATTTTCTTCTGATTAATGCGGGGATGGAAGAGAGACCCCAGCGCCGGCGCCCCCTCAACTGCGAATTATTGAAGTTTATCCCCATAAACTCTTGAGATTCGCCTTTGATCAATGGTTATCGGAGGGAAATACATCTAGGTGCTAGCTGTCCTGGAAAAAAAAATCGTTAAAAAATTTTAAAAAATAAAAAAGGGGACATACGGGAGCCAAAGTATTAAGGTGCGATCCTTGGAAATGATTTCCTGAGTATTTAAGGATTAAATACCGCGCATGCAAACGGGTGTGCGGTTTTAATAAGGCTGGGGGGTCGAGGGGGGGATTAGCCGCCCACCTTCTATCCTGAACTCTGCATTTAGGGGCTACTTTCCCAATAAATGGGTTACCCGACAGAAAACACATTTCCCCCCCCGCCACAATTTCCGACTTTTTACACCGTTTTGCACATTTTAGTGGCGCTGCTAAAGTTATCAAGAGGGAACGTCTGGCGAATAAAGGAAATTTATCTTTTTTTTTTTTCTTTTCTTAAAAAAAAAAAGTTTGGGTGTGTTTTATATGTCTTCCTTTGTGTTTAAAGAAGTATTTTTAGAGGTTTGGAAGGAGGGGAAAAAGAGACGGAGGCTGTGGAATAGAAATAGGTGTTGCTTAACGAGCTCCTCTGGGGATCCTGTCTCCTCTGGGCTCAATTTCGCGGCAAGTTGGGAAGTTTGACTTGAATTCCCCAAACTTCGCCTTTTTTCGCAGGCTTCACGGCAGCTCCCCGCATCTGAGATGGACCCGGGGGGGTGGGGGTGGGAAAGAAAAGAAAGAAATGGATGGAAACACGCCGACATCGCTCTTCTCCCGGCCTCGGCGGTGGAGAAGGTGGGGAAGGACCCGTGGCTGATGAGAAAATAAAAATTAAGTGGGAAGGCCCATTGGCAGAGCGTTATATCGTGTGGGTTTTTTCTTTTTATTTTATTTTTATTTTTATTAGGCCCAACTCTTCTTAACGCCTCTTCGGCATCGCTTCTATTTGAACCCGACACCCGCCGCACATTTTTATCCCAGACAGTCCCAGCCTCGCCTGCGGTTGGGAAGCATAGTTCAATCCGCTTTTATCTTGATTAAGTCCACATGATTTTGAACTTGCAGCTCAGGTCTAGAGAGTTCTAAGTCATTCCCCCCCCCCCCCCCCCCTTTTCCCTTCCCCCCCACTTTGAATTGTTCGCAGCTTATATAGTTTTCTTTCGCAGCCTTGGCCTCCATCCAATTAAATTTATCTTTGCCATTTGGGGATAATAATATTTTCCAAGCTCTTCCCACTTGTAGCTATTGTCTCTCCCTTCAGATTTCCTCTACGCACACGCGGTGTCGAGTAATCTGTTTACTGGCCTGAGTTTCCTCTTTTTTTCTTGGATTTTTTTTTTTTTTTACTTTTTTTTTTTTTTTAAAGTCCATCTGAGGAAGTAATTGCCGTCCCGTCGTGGAAGGGAGGGAAAAATCAGGTTGAGAACATCTGAGAGGCCAAAGTGACTAGCCACCAGAAGTTTGGGACCCTGTTTAGGAACAAGCAAATCCCGTTTCTGCAGCTGCCGGGAGATGCAGCTGCTGAAGGAGCTTTTTTTGGGGAGCACAGGTTGGCCACGCAGGTTGGAAAAACTCATTTCCCCCCCCCCCAAAAAAAAAAAAAAAACAGGAGGCAAAACAAACTCTGATCAACTGAAATAGGGAAGGATTGAGGGTGTAAATAACGCATCTTGAGGTACCTTGAGAGCGCAGTCGGTAGCACTGGGTAAGGTGGTGAGCCAGGTTGGTATAAAATCTAATATTTTCTATTTTTTTTCTTCTTTTCTCCCCCCTCTTCCTTCCCCCCTTCCCCACACAAACCCCCGATTCAAGTTTCCCTACTGTACGGGTTCGGACAAAGGCTTCTTTATGGCAATATTTACAGAAAAGGGTTTGACCGAAGTTTATATTGCGTTGAGAAAACTCCAGCTTTGGGGGGAAAGGAGAAAAAAAAATAACATCTTCTCTCCCCAATGGGCGAAAAAAAAAAGAAGTTAAAAAAAAAAAAAGGAATGATTTATTGAGAAGAGTTCAAGTACAGGATTAACCTAAATCAAAATATAACTTTAGATGTTTACACAGATCAGCTAAAGCCACCTTTCACAACTCCAAGGTTTTGATTTTTGGTACAACTGCTACGATGGTTTTTTTTGGTCACGAAATGCCTCTAACATCCCCTTAAAATTCATGTTAGTAACGCAAAACACATCTTACAAGCCTTGAGCTTATTTTCCTGCTGAAAACGCTGTTAAATGTGTTAAGTGTTTGCGTTATATCAGTCAAATGAGTGCGGACTCCGGAGCAAAGTGGGGGGTGGCTTTGGAGGGGGTGGCTTGGAATTATTTCTTCCTTGCTTTTTGCTGTTTCTGCTGGACAATTTGGGTGCAAAGAAGTCTCGGGTGAAGATGCCGGGATAAAACTGGGGATTTTTATCTATTTAATCGCAGAAGAGGCACAAGGAGCGATGAGCTCGGTGCTGCCGCCTCCTCTTCCTCCCCTCTGCCTGAGAAATAACCAAATAAAGGGGGAAAAAAAAATCTTCCAGACGAGGCATTTGCATCTTCTACACACAGTCATATCAAAATCAACAAAATCAGACCTTTCCTCCCCCCTTCTCAAGTTCCCCACCACATCCCCCCCCCCCTCCTTCAAAGAGCACAAATACGGCTTGTCTGTAATTTCCCCCTCCCCGCGCTCTAAGCTTTTCCCATTTCTCTAGGAAATGAAGTGGGGGTTTCAAAAGTAAATGAAGAGGTAGAAATGCTCTGGAAGCTTTAAGGCTTCGAGTTATTTGCCTTTTTTTTTTTTTTTCCTTTTTTTTTTTTTTTTAAGGGCAACCAAAAGGAATGCGAGCCGCCAGCCCTCATTCCGTTTTATGGTGGTCACTTTGGTGGTCAAATTCAAGTGCTGTGACTCCCCAGCTGCCTCCTCTCTCCTTCCTCGCAGGAAACAGGCAAATCCCATCCTTTAAACTGGGTTTAAAAACCAAAACGACACCGGGGCTGGGTTTAGATGTAGTTACCTACGAAGAGCAATAAATTATTCACGCACCTAGAGGAGAGACGGCGGGGTTTTGTTGTCTGCTGGGGTGTCGGGGAGGGAGGGGGGGGTGTATGTGCTTTGTTTGGGGTTTAAAAAGCTCTTTGGATTTGGAGGTTGGGTTTTTTTTTTCAACACCACGCTCTAATTCCTTCCCTGGATGCAGAGCTCCTCGCCTACAGCCTCTATGGGATCTGGGTTGGGATAAATATACCCAAAAAATGGGGATTTTAGAGCCTTTCCCTTTTTAATCGGAGAGGGAAGATCCTCCACGCAGGTTGCAAACAGGAGGGAATTGGGGGGGGGGAGAAATAATTACACTCATAAACAATAGCTTAACATTATTAGTTTGTAGTTAGTATTAATATTGGTCCATAAAAAGCCAAGTTAAAAGATCGCTGACACTTTAATTAAAAGTTTTGCCCAAAATGACGTCCCAGTCATAAAATAGGGCAGATTACAAACCTGAAGAAATCCATCTCTGCAGCCAGAGCTCTTGCCCCTGTATGTACATAAATATATATATATTTATATGTGTATTCATCAGCCAAAGGGTGCATTAGAAAGGAAAACACAGCTCATTTTGGGATTACGGAGATATTTATAAGTGTTTATATCTCCAGCTCCACACACACGCAGTGAGAGAGACTCACATGCCCCCATCCCTTATAAAAAGGGTTTTATGAGAACGGCTTTTCCAAGAGAAAATACAAAGCTCGAGGAGGCGGAGAGGGGGGAAACCAGGAATTAATGAGAATTAATGATGGGGGGGTGCGTTGCGGCGTTAGGAGGATGAAGAAGGCTCAAAGTGAGGAAGAGCACACAACCTTGGCGTGTGAAGCCGCCATGTTTCCCTTCAAGATTTTCCTAATAAATCCATAAAAATCCGGGCACACCGCCTGAGAAACATTAGAGTTTGGAAAGCTCTGCTGAAAAAATACCCGCTGTATTTTATTTTATTTTATTTTATTTTTGCTCAGGCATCCTGAAATCCTTTGCTCTCTGCTCGGCTTCCAGGTACCGACTTGCGAGGCTGCTTTCTTCCATGAAAATAAACTTCCCCCCCCTTCTTTTATTTTTTTTTTTTCCTTCTAAAAATCTTGCGTTGCTGCAGAATTGCAGAATAATTATATTTTTAGCAGAGGCTGCAGCCTCCGTCCGCTGCCTTTTCCTGCCCATTTCTCTACGTCTCGCCCAGGAATGAAGCAACCCCCCCTGGTTAAAATACAAACAGCAGGTTAGGGGGTGGGGGGGAGGCAAAGAAAATTAAAAAAAAAAATTAAATAGAGGAGAGCGAAGTGCAAAAGGAGGTGCCCAGGGATGCTCAGCACCAAGGGGGACACCCCCGAGCTGGACTGGGACCCTCTGATGCTCCTTCTTGGTGAATTGGTTATTTTCGGGTGAGTTTAGGCGTTGGTTGTTGTTTTGTTGTGAGTTTTTGATTTATTTATTTTTTTTTTCGGGGAGCAAAGCGAAAACAGGTCAGCCGTGGAATTTTTTTTCTTTTTCTGCTCCTAAAGGCTCAGTGCTGGAAATGCTGAGATTTGGATTTTTTTTTTTTCTTTTTTCTTTTTTTTCTCCCCCCCCCCCCCTTCTCGCTTTTCAAATTTACTGCAACTCGGTTTGAGAAGATCCTCTCTAGAAAAGCTTTTTTCTCCCTCCTGGTGCTTTGGGGTTTGTTGGGAGAATTGAGCCCTTCACCAAACACATCCCACGGTGGAGTTCAGTGCGGGTTTCTGTGCGGATAATTCCATATTTTCATTTCTTCTTCCTCTTTCCTGGCCGTTTTAAAAGGGATAATTTAAAGGGCAAAAAAAATAAAAATTGCCTGAGTGGCATCCTGTAAAAAAAGGATAAAAATTTGGGGATGCGCTGCAATATTTTGATAAATCGGTGGAAGCGGCCGCCCCTGTTGGGCAGGGAAATATTTTCCACCTCAGGCAGAGGATTTCTAATCCAGGTGAAAACCCGATTAGCGCCCAATTGTTGCAGGCGATTTTGTTCCTTCGAGACTATTTAAAGGCGGCGGGATAACCCCTCGGAACCCGGCAGCGCGGAAGTTACGCGTCCTTCAGGTGCACCTTTCCAGAGGGTTTGCAGACGAGATTTTTTTAATTATTTTTTTTCCTCCCATATCATTTTTAATAATTCTTTGCAAAACTCGGAAAAAATCTGGCAGCACTTCGATATCCCCGGATTTTTTTTCGCATGAAAATGCGGAAAGACAGAGAAAGAGGAGGCTCCCGGGGCACGGGGTAGAAGACAAATGACTTTAATAAGAATATCTTTTTTAATTCAGCTGGAAGAATAAATGATGAGAGTATTGCTGCAAGTACATTCATTGATTGACAATAAACAATTGCATTAAATATTCAATATGCCACTCTTACGTAATAAATATTTAACCGAACATTAAAGGAGGTTTTGGAATATTTATTAGACGCTGACTTAATTCATTTGTTCTATTCTCTGATATATCGCTAATTCGATATCAAAAGTCATTAAGCCAGGCCTGCTTTAACTTTAAAGTTGGAAACTTTACGCGATTCCCCCCGCGCACTGTCGTTGCCTAAATGGTATATTCTCCATAAAGCATGCCAACTGGCTTGATGTATAGTTGATGTGCACACAGCGATCAACATAATTAGCGTATGTTAGAAGCTTGTTAGTTAGCGCCAAGCCCCCTCACTCCCGGATAGAGAGAGAGAGAGAGATTTACTTAATAATTTCAGCTGGAGGAAGAGCTGGGCGCTCCCGCCTGCAGGAAGGTTTGGAGAAATCTTGGAAAACTTACTTCTGCATCTCCAGCGATTTTATTGAGCTACCTACAGCGTACTCCTTCCAAGGATAGAGATAGCCGTGATAATAAATTATAATAATCAGCGTAATTAAAATATTAAAAAAAAAAAAAAAAAAAAAGAAAGGGTGGAAAAACACCGCTCGAGCTCACGAAGACACTCCCTCTCTCCCCCCCACCCCCCCCTACACCCCCGCCCTCAAACCTCCCCAGCCCAAATCGCCCCCACCCCATCTCCGAGCCCTGCTGAAAAGCAGCGAGCGGAATCCAAATGGGAAGGAGAGGAGGGAGGAAGAAAGGAAAAAAAAAAAAAAGAAGAAAAAAAAAAAAGAAGAAAAAAAAAAGGCAAGGAAGGAGCGAGGGGAAAAAAAAAAAAGGAGAGAGGGGAAAAAAAAAAAAAAAGCAGGAACTTCACAAGCCACCCCTTGTACTTGTTCTGCTGCGAAGGCTGAGGAGGGGTGTGCCTTCGGGAAAATGCCTACAAATCTGCAATTGATTTTCATAATGTTTCTGCGGTGTTTGCAAACCAATCGTTTGAACCTCTGAGATCTTACCTAAGTGAACCACTCCTACGCATCTAAGTGCTCCAAACTGATATATGACAATATCTACTTTGGATCACGTGCCCGCCGGAGCGACTAAGACGGATAGCGCGTCATCTCGCCTTCCCAAATTTTTTCCCCTCCGCACGTCGGATCCCAAACATCTAGCTATAGGAGCGAGAAAAGGAGAAAGATGTTTAACTCGGTGAACCTGGGCAACTTCTGCTCCCAGTCGCGTAAGGAGAGGAGCGCTGAGTTTGGGGAGAGGGCAGGTTGCGCTTCCAATCTCTACCTCCCCAGCTGCACCTATTACGTCCCCGAATTTTCAACTGTGTCATCTTTCTTGCCACAGGCCCCCTCTCGCCAAATCTCCTACCCTTACTCCACCAACCTCTCGCAAGTGCAGCCCGTGCGAGAGGTCTCCTATGGTCTAGACCCCTCCGGTAAATGGCACCACCGGAGCAATTACGCCTCGTGTTATTCCGCAGAAGATCTGATGCATAGAGAGTGCATCCCGCCTTCCACCATGACCGAAATGCTAATGAAAAACGAGAGCGTGTACAGCCACCACCACCACCCCAGCTCCAACCACCCGGCGTCGACGGGATTCTACACCAGCATGAACAAAAACACGGTCCTGCCCCAAGGTTTCGACCGCTTCTTCGAAAACGCCTATTGCGGGGGGGAAAACCCCCCGAGCGAGACCTGCCTGCAGAAGGGCGAGGGCAAAGTGGAGGCAGAGTCCCAACCCCACGCACTGTCATCCCGCGGAGAGCCGGGGCTGGACCCGGAAGATGAGGAGGAAAACACCAACCCGGGCTCTTCAGCCTCATCCTCTTCTGTCACCAAGGAAGGGAGCAAAAGCAGCAACTCGAGTAGGTAGAAGCAGTAAACGGAAAGGTTAAGGGACTAGCCCGTGTGTTTTGTCGGTCAAATTTTATGTGGAGTTTTATAAGCATTCAAAGGATTTTATTATAACCTACAAAGCTCTTTCTTCCAACGAGAAGAATTTTTACGATGGGAAAAGCTCTTTGAGAACAAAAAAAAAAAATAAAAAATGGAGATGTTAGGCGCAGACACGGTATCTCAGAGTCTGTGAAATTTTAAAAGCACACCGTCGTGACAAATATTAACTTTGATCATGAACTTACACGGGCGTTTTAAAAGGATTTGGTCCCGGGTTGCGGAGGGTAAAAGGCAATTGGGCAGAACGCTGCTCCAGCCGCCTGGGCTTTGCTTTTTAGGCGGTAGGATGCATGCAAAATGTTTTGGGGGGGCTTTTTTTAATTATTATTTATTATTTATTATGATGATTATTTGAATTTTTAAAACTGTACGTCGAGCCGTTTCTCCTGGTGGGGGTGCAGAGCCAAGTCGGGGGGGAATATCTGCCGAATTTGCTGGCAAAGCTGAGCATTTTCTTCGACTTTGCTCTTTAAAGTGGCATTTATTCCCCTCCAAGCCTGGTGGAGCTTTTGTCAGGAAGGGCTTTTACTTACGTGGTTGTTTGCTTGGGTCTTCTGGGGTTGGTTTGTTGGGGTTTTGGGTGGTTTTTTTTTTTTTTTTTGCTCGCATTCACATTTTTCTAGGCAGTCTTAGAGGAGCTTGCTTTTTTTTTTTAAAAAAAAAATAATAGGCTGAATCCAGGCAACTTTGCAAGTTCGCGTTGAGTGAGGGGCTCTTTTGGGAAGAGGGGAGGGTTGTTTTGTCTCCTTCTTCGCTTTCGTGATGCGAGTCCCCTTTTGCTGCTCAGATGCGAAGTTCTCTTTTGACTTTGATTCCTTTTTGCGTGTGTGGCGAGGACTGGAGTTAATCAAAAACTTATGCGGAACATAATATCTAGTTCCTCTAATTCCAACCTTGCTCATGCTGTTTCTATACAGATAACAGATTTGCAGCTGAGCGTGGGGTTTGGTTGTTGGGGTTGGTTTGTTGTTTTTTTTTTCCAGCCTCTCTAAACCCTGCTCCAGCAGCCTCCTGCCTCCACTCCCAGGCTGTTCTTTATTTTATTTTATATTTTTATTTTTATTTTGAAAAAGAACCTATCTGCACCGAAAAGGTGGCTGCATGTGCCTGGGTGCAGTGGGAAAAGAATACCACCACGGTCCTTAAGACTCTGTGCAACCTCACCTCTGCTACCCCTAACAATAGGAGAACTGCTGGAAGATATCTACCCCCTCCTAACCCCCCCCCCAAATTAATAACTGGAGTTATTATGGGCTCCTATCTCTCTGGGAAGATGGGTCCGTGTCTTGTCTTTCCTTAGGATGTTTACCCTGCCTTCTGGTTCTTTTAAGGTGCTCCCAGAACGAGGAAGAAGAGATGCCCCTACTCGAAATTCCAGATCAGAGAGCTAGAGAGAGAATTTTTCTTCAATGTCTATATAAACAAAGAGAAAAGGCTCCAGCTCTCTAGGATGTTGAATCTCACCGACCGACAGGTTAAAATTTGGTTTCAGAACAGAAGAATGAAAGAAAAAAAATTAAGCAGAGACCGCCTGCAGTATTTTTCTGGAAACCCCTTGTTGTGAACATCTTTTGAAATCCCCTCTGCTGGCGAAGTGTCTGTGCGTGGAGGAGGAACAGTTGCGAGCAGGGGTTTGCCCTTCGAGCCGACAAAGCAACCTCAAAGTTTAAGCCTTTTCGTTACTTATTTCTCTGTGTCTGGGACGGTGCTGAGTAACAAAAGGAGCGAGATTTTCTTTCAGTTCCCGCTTCGAGGACTTGGATTCCACGAACATTCTATTTAATTTTTTTGTTTCTTCTTCTTTTTTTTTTTTTTTTGTTGGCTGAACAGGTTGGGATTCCCTTTTTTTTTATTATTATTATTATTTTTATTGTTTATTATTATTATTATTATTATTATTTAGGCACCCTGTCCAGTTGAATAAATGGCAGTGCTGTGTGTTCCTACCCCGGTGATTTCAGTGCGCAGCTGCGTTAGCACAAGAGCGGCCAAAGTCTCCCTGTAGGATCAAATCACTTCATCGGGGGTGAGTGTGTGCGTGTGTGTGCGTGTGTGTGCGCGTGTGTGTGCGTGTGTGAGCACACGCACAGGCATGTGTGTCCTTGTAACGTCTGTGTGCACACCCGCACCCGCCCCGCTCCTCTGTGTCCCAAGGAAGATCATTGTTTCCACCTCCTCCATCCTCCCTTTCTATCTAAAAAAAATATATATATGCATATATATAAGTGGGAGGTTGTGTGTATATATATGTATATCCATATATATATTCTCCGAGGTATCATTTTTTCCATTTGGAGTCGGGAAAGGGGGGAAATCCAGAAGAAAATACATTTGCAATAACTGTCTCTGAAAGAAATGGTTTGTAAATACAACCTGATTCCCAGGAAAATCCATCCTAAAGAGAAGACCCAGGCTGACATCCACTGTCCTGGCTTGAGTTAAAAC
>JAOQGH010000017.1:587960-602361 GCA_025769975.1 Gallinago jamesoni | reverse complement strand
AGGCTGAACCCCCCCAACTCTCTCAGTCCCCCCTCCCAGCAGAGGGGCTCCAGCCCTCCCAGCATCTCTGTGGCCTCCTCCGGCCCCTCTCCAACAGCTCCGTGTCCTTCTGATGTCCCCAGAGCTGGAGGCAGCACTTGGAGGGGGGGGGGTGTGGGGTGTGTATTTCCCCAGAGCCCATTTGATTGAGTGTGAATAATCAGATCTCGGCAAAATTGTGTCGTAGATGGTTTTTGAGGATAAAAGGGAATTATTTCCCATACGATGCATAATTGAAGGCTGGAGGCTGTTAATGTGGCCTGTGACAGAGGAGCTTGAAAAGCGGGACGGATTCCTGGGACAGGGACCGTCGGGGCTAACAGTGGGAATGAGCCCAGCCTCAAATCCCAGCAGTGGCTTGCTGTGGGTCTAGGGGGGCGTAAAGGGGGCAGAGCACCCCCCTGGCCATTCCCATTCCCCCCCGGGGGGGTCCTGGACAGTGGGGGGCTCTGCTCTGTCTTGGTCTGGCCGTAGTAAGAGCCTTTTGGGAGCTGCCTCATTGGGTGTTTCCTCTGGATGTTCTCCAGGGTGTCAGGAAGAACAAGGAAAGGTGCCTTCACCCGAGTGATAGATTTTTCTGTCTTTAGCCTTTTTACTGCGCTGGGTACAAGCTCCTCAGCTCTGACAGCGTGAGGGGGACATTCCCACCCCCTCTTCTCTAAACGCTCATGTTTGGATGCGAATGGTTATTAACGCTCCTCACTGGGCTTTTGGCTAAAGTAAATGTTTCCATTCAAATAATATCTGTTTCTCTAACCTCTAAAACACCAAACGCATTTTTGCGCCCTTGTGGAATAATAAAATGTTAAATATTTCCCTTAAGCTTTTAAGGGGATTTAATACTGGGAGGTGCAAACCCTTGTGCTCCTAATGTTTCTGAGCTTTTCCTGGCCCAGGGCAGGGGGCTCTGAGCCTGGGGGGGCAGCTCCCCAAGTGTGAGCAGCCTCGGCCTCTTATGCCAGATTTTTTAAATAAGTTCCCTGAAAGCAAACACTGCCCCCCTCCCCCCCCCCCCCATCCCTTTTCCCAGTGTATTTCTGTGCCCTTTTTCTTAGGGGGGAAGGAAAGGGAATCTTGTTTGTGCCTCTTTCCTTGCAAATCCGCCGAGGCCAGTTGTGGCCATCGATTGCTCTGGGAGGGGACATTCCCTTGGTGGTCCCCCCCTGGGCGCTGCTCCTTCCCCGGGGGAGCTGAGCGATGCCACACCAGTCTCCGCAGCAGCCACCTTCCATCTTAAAATGGAAAAAAGGCTGTTCCCTGGTCCCGTTCTCCTCCAGCTCCTCTCCTTCCCGAGGAACACTCCCAGAGCATCAGAGTAAGGCCATACTTCTTTTTATTAGCTCTTTTTTTTTTTTTTTTTTAATTATCCCCACGATTATCTGAGCCTTTTGGCCAAATGCATGTCCTGGGGACTCTGCGGTGGCTTCTTGATGGGCCTGAGCTGAGGGAAGGTCCCTGCAGCATCTCTCCCTTTACCTGAGGGTGCAGGGGGGTGGCTTTCCCCTCTCCAGACTCCGTGTTGCTGGTCTCACTGGGCACAGTGGGGCGTCTGCCCACCGCGGAACCCCCTTTCCGTACCCCTCGAACCCCCCCTTTCCCTCAGCGGGTTCCTTTCTCTCCTTCCAGCGCATGCAGAAGAGGGCTGAGCGCTTCAACGTGCCCGTCAGCCTGGAGAGCAAGAAGGCGGCGCGGGCGGCTCGGTGAGTCCACAGTGTGGCCACCTCCTGGAGAAGACACCCCCCCCGGCCACGTCTGCCCAGGGCAGGTCACATTGGTGGGAGGTGGAAACGCTCCATCTGTGGAAAAACCGCGCTGGGGAGGAGTCCGTGGAGGTTCCCCCCAGCCTGAGTGAACTCAGGAGGGGTTTCCTGCAGGGTCTGGGGGCACGTGCTGGAGCTGGTGCCCCTCGTGGGGCAGGAGACCCTCCCAGTGTCACATTTGGGCACCCTGGAGTGCTCAATGTGTGCCTTACTGGTGCTCGGGCTGAAATTCCGGTGGGATTCCCGGCAGTTCTCAGGGTTATTCTGGAAGGACAGGGAAAAGGGTGAAGTTCTAGGGATGGGACTCGCTCTCTGAGCTTTGGGGTTGGTTTTAGGAGGAAAGGGGGGAAATCTCTGTGCGCAGAGTAAGCACGGGAGCTGCTGCAGTAATTACACCGGCCAATAATAGCATGTTCCAGTTAATCTTGCCCCCAGACCAGTTTGATTCAAGTGTTTGAGGAGGAAAAGAGTGTTTGAAGGAGAAGCTGACACCCAGGACTTGCCTCACCCTCTCTGTGCCCCAGCCCCTGACTGAGCTCTCTTTGCCTTCGGCAGGTTCGGTTTGGCCACGGTTTCCACTAAAGGTGAGGAGGCGAAGCAGGACGGAGCCCTGGGAGTGACCTCGCTGCAAAAGTTGAATTATTTCTGAGCGGGGGGGGGAAAAAAAATCACTGGTGGGAGCCACCTTTGTTCTCTCCTCTGTCCCTTCTCCTGCCCCAGAGCTCCCAGGGGGGGTTGTGGAATCGGGAGGGAAAGGACATGGTTGTTTTTTTCCCAGTGTCTCTTCCAAGTGCAGCTGGAAGACTTGGGCCAGATTTCCCCGTGTTCCCCCCGAGGGGGGGGGGGTCAAAACCCCCTAAATGCTGGGTTCCGTGTCCAAAGCTGGCCCAGCGAGAGGGGGTGGCAGCAGTTTCAGGGTTGGGGAAGATGATTTGAAGGTGAAAAAGAAAGGGGGAGAGCCTGTGGTGAGCAGAGCTGGGAGGTGGGAAGGGGGGGATGGCCGTTCCTCGCCGGTCCGTGGTGGGACAGGGCAGCACGGGGACATTCTGTGCCTCCTGAGGTGCTGCTCCTTGGGTTCCTTCTCTGACGGCCTTTTCTTTCTCTTGCCTCCTCCTTTCAGGCCTCTCTGCAGACAGCAAACCCACGGTAAGAAATTCTTTGTGTTCTCCTCTTGCTGCTGGTCAGGCCCTGGACGCGTGCGGGAGCCTGTTCCAGGAGGCTCCTGCTTTCCCTCCCTGCAGCCTGAGTGATGCTGATAGCTTTTTTTGTGAGATTTTTTTTTTTTTTTCCCCCCCAAAAATACTAATTGTTTGCCCTGCCTTTGTAGGTAAACATGGATAAATTAAAGGAAAGGGCTCAAAGGTTCGGCTTGAACGTCTCCTCGCTCTCCAAGAAGGTAAGAAGGTGCCTTGGCCTGCAGGATGCTCTGTCCCGTGGGATTCTCCTGGAGCTCCAGCCCGGAGCTCGTGCCGTGGCCGCTCGGAGCCTTCTGCTGCTCCAGGTTTTACATCTCGTTATCGGCGCAGCCCCCGGGGAGCCCTGTCAGCACCGGTTCCTTCATCTTCCCCTCTCTTTGCTTGTGTGTGTGTGACTCGGGTACGGTTTTGAGGGGGTTTGAGGGACGCGTTGCTGCCGAGCGGGTCGGGTTTTGTGATTGTGTTGGGTTTTAAGATGATTCATGCGGATTTTAGGAAGGGAAGAGCCCCCGTTCGGCAGGGGTGGAATTGGGCTGGTTTCAGGCCTTTGACTCGAGCTCCATGAGTGCCTGTTTCTGGGGGGGGGGGGGCAGGAGCCAAGTCTGTAAGGACCAAGGTAATGAGCTCTCTGAAGAGACCTCGCTCCCTGGTAGGAAGTAACTCTTTGAAGTACAAATGAGATGAGCCTCCGAGGGGCATGGATTTGGTGTTGAAACCGCTGCTTTTTCCAGCAGAGAAGTAGAGCCCGTCCTTGTACCTGGCAGTGGGTTTAGCTCAGCCCTCGTGTGCGGGGTCTGTCAGCGGGGCAGGAGCTGGTGCTGGGGGGGCGCTGGACATGCTGGGGGCCACTGGACATGCTGGGGGCCACCGGAGGTCAACGTGTGCCGGGGAGCGGTGGAGGGGAATTGTCTGTCCCCGAGAGTGGATGGTGGGGGCAGAGATCTCTGCTCCCTGTGTGGAGAAGAGCTGGGGGGGGGGGGGGGGTTCATCTTCTCTCCATCCCTGTGAAACGAGCCCCTCTCCTCCTCGAGGTGGGATGGATGGATTTGACCTTTTTTTGCTGCCTGTTTCTCCACGTACGGCCGTTCTGCTTTATTCCGCCGGCCCTGGGAATTCACTGAGGTAGAAAATATCTGGCATTGGAGGTCGCTGTTCCCCCCCCCCTTCCCTCTCCCGTCCCTTTGGGGGTGGGGGAAGGAGGGCAGTGCATTAAAGCCGGGATATGTGGAGCTGAGGGTGAGAGGCTGCTCAAACATCATTAACCCTGTCACGGGGAGCTCCCATTTTTCAGCAGGAATATATGCCTTGTCAACCTTTACGGCCGTGGCCTTCCCCGGGCAGGATCGTGTGGCTGGGGCTTAATAAAGCCGGAGCTCGTGGAAAGGAGGCGGCTCCCCCAGGGCCAGCAAAACCCCAAAACCCCCGAGGGGTGAAGGGCTGAGCCCCCCCCCCCCCAAGCCCTCCCCAGCGATGGCAGCTCGCCGTGTGCCTGCCGCCGGTGGGGCAGTGCTTGCCCGGGGGTCGGTGGCCGGGCTGGCACTAGCCCACAGATGGCCAGGCTTTGTGTCCCTGAGCGGAGCGGTGGCCAGCAGCAGGGCTCGCTGGCCCCGGCTCCTTTTTTTTTTTTTCTTTTTTTTTTTTCTTTTTTTTTTTGTTGTTTGCTCCACCGGGAAGCCGAGTTCACGGGCTCAGAAGTGGCTTCTCCCACCGAGCGGAACCCGCTCTCACATTCCTGGGAGGAATATTCTTGGTTACTTTAATTAGCTGGTGGCTTTGTGCTTCCCACCTGGGTGTTCTTTATGGCTTTTCATTCCGGGGGAGCCTGGTAGTTGCGAATGTTTACATGTGCCTTGGCAGGTTTTTATACCGTGGGTCGCAGAAAAAAACTTTACAATAAAGCATTGTCTCCGCGGAGCCACACTTCATTTCCCATTCAAATTGGTTTGGGGAGGGGTAGGGATGGTGGAGGCAAGGGGGGGGGTGGGATCGGAGCTGAGGGGGGGTTTTCAGCGCCTGCTGTGAGCGGGGAGCAAATGCAGAGCTGCGTCAGTGGCTGTGAACTCATCTGTAGCTTTGAAACCCCCCTTTCCCCCCCCACCCCATTAGCCCTCTGGGGTAGAAATCTTTCAAGTTTAAAACCCTC
This sequence comes from Gallinago jamesoni, assembly GCA_025769975.1. Lineage (NCBI taxonomy): Eukaryota > Metazoa > Chordata > Aves > Charadriiformes > Scolopacidae > Gallinago > Gallinago jamesoni. The sequence goes on along the minus strand of JAOQGH010000017.1, from coordinate 597,223 downwards.
TTCCTTCCCTGCCCCAAGGGGAGACCCCGGTGGCCGGGAGGGGAGTGGGGACAGAGAGGTTTGGGGGCGCAGGAGAGGCAGGTGCTCGTTTGGCTCCAGGCAGCGTGGGGCCATCAAATTAATTTTTAAAATAAATCAAGCCGGCGTTTATCTCCCCGTAGCACCGACCCTTCCCACCGAGGCCTCCCGTTCGAGCACACGCTGCCTGACCTGGGGCTCCTGTCCCCTGACTCCCGTTAGTCCTACTTAACCCCCCGCACACGAGTGTCCCCTCGTCCCCTCTCCCCGGCAGCTGCTCCCGGTGACGCTCCCGCTCCCCGGGGAGCCTGGTTTATATTCCAGCCGGGATGGGAGCTGCCTGCTCCGGGGCCGGGGTTCAGGAGCGTTTCTCCGAGGGGGTGCCCTGGCTCTTTATGGATAAAATAACCTCCTGAGCCTCCTGCTGGGAGAGTCTTGGCACCAAATGGACAGCGAGAGCCCTTGGGAGAACATAAAAGCTCTGTTTGCCACCTTTGTATTACATTATCAAATACCTTTCCCCATCCGAACAGATGACTAAAATAATTGGCTTTTTTATCTCCTCTTTAATGCGGAGGCCTCGAACTGCCTAGAACAATTAGCTGATTAACCCTCTGCTGTTGGGAGGTTGGGAGCCGAGGGGTGAAGTGACTCCGCTCCGGGGTCACTCCCCGTCCCCGCTCAGAGCCCTCTTTTTCCTCCTGCGTTTCCTTGAGCTGGGGGTGAAACAAAGGATTTTTGTCGGGGATCTCCAAACGCCTGGTGTTCCCGTCCCTCGTCACGGGGCGCTTGTCCCGTCACCACCTTTGGTGCCTCCTCGGGGCAGGGATTTCTGTGTCCACGGGGAGGTGGAGGGACCTGGCTGTGGCTCCCGAGCCCCGCGCCCCCTTCAATAACTTCATTTTTCTTTGCCTTTGTGAGTTTTCTGTTTTCCAGCTGGTTTGTGGCCGTCGGGAGTGTCCCGGGTGGGACAGCACAGGGTGGCAAAATGTCCCCTTGGCCCAAAGGTACCGGCTCTCCCGGCTGGGAAGAGTTAATGCTTCAGTAGGGCCGTCGGTGGTGACTGTAGATTAATGCCGGTTTAATTCCGGTTAATGAGAGTGTGTTTTACGGGGGAGCAGATAAGAGCGGTGCTGGCGGGGGACAGGGGGTGACGTGGGGGGAGCAGGGGGGGGGCAGCAGCCCAGGGCTGCGTGTGTACAAAACAGCTAAATGAGAGAGAGAGAGAGAGAAAACAATTGCCTTAATTGTTTGGCTTCCAGCGAGCTCGTAATAACGTGCTGAGGAGGGATCCTTCTCCCGGATAATTTTTCTGCCGGCAGCCTTTCCAGGAGCCCCCCGCCAGCCCCGGATGAGGAGCCATTAGCCCCCGGGGGGGCCGTGCTGGTGTCGGCAGGGCACAGGAGAAGGGGTTGGTGGCCGAGGGGGGGGGGGTTTGTCGCCAGCCGGCTGGCATGTGCCAGCGGGTTTGACGGCTGCTGGTTTGTCATCAAGCAATGAATGCCTTTTGCTGTCACTTTGAAGAGACGGCTCCTGCAATTGTTCCAAAGGGCACACGCCCTTAAAATGTTATTTTTCTTTCCCAAACTTCACTGTTCCTGGCCGTTGGCAGCTCCGTGTCTTTCCATCCCTGTCCCCTCCCTGCTCTCCTTGTGGCAGCGGAGGAGCCATCTCCCCGGGGTTAGACCCTGACACCTCCTCTTTCCATCAGCTTCATCTTAATTCCTCTCTCTTTCTCTCTCTCTCACCTTCTTCTACCTTTTGGAGCGTGTTGTGATTAGAATATAGAGGAGATGGCCCAGAAAAGTGTCTTCCCCACGCTCTAAACTTGTCCTGGGGTTGTATTTGTCCTCAGAAGTTGGTGACTCCCCTGCTCCTTGTCCCTATGTCCTTTCTCCTCGGGACCACGCTGCTTTTCGCCAGGGTTTAGGGAGCGTTTGGTGTTTTTTTTTCTCCCTTGGAGCAGCGACGCGGGGGCCGGGTGCGGAGGGGCTGGTACGTGGTGACAGATGACACGGGGAATGGGAACGATTCTCCGGCGCTTTCCTGTTCCTCCCCTGGAAATCGCTGGTGCCCAGAGGGTTCAAGTTCAACCATGGGGGGGGTACGTCGCTGTGCCCGAGGGACTGGAGGGTCCTCTGGCAGTGCCTGTGCTGTCACCCTCCGTCACCTGCTGCGATTTCCTCCCCTCTGGCATTTCCTCTCGGACACATCCCAAACCAGTTCCCTCTCCTGCTGCCTCGGCTGCCCACGCTCCTGTGAATCTTGCCATCTCTGCTGCGATGGAAACAGGGCTGGGGTTGCAGAGCTGCCCCGTGGTTCTTCCTCCTGGTGTTTTCTCCCATCACACCGGCTGCTTTCGGGCTTTTTTCTCCCCAAAAAGACAAGAGCTGCTGTGTCCAGGAGGTGGTGTCACCATGACCAGGTTCTTCCCCATCTCCGTTTTACAAACCCCCTTCCAGGCAGACCCTCCTGTCCCTCTTGCACGTGCTCTGCTGGGGATTCTGGTCCTTCTTTGCCAGGATCTTCCTGAATTTTGGGTTCTGGACCTTCTGATTCTGCGTTTTACCAAGGGCTTAGTTTTCGCTTCTCCGTGAATAAGCTCCACATGGGGCAAAGGTGGAGCCTTTTGCTGTGGTCGGTGCAAAGTGCTGGCAGGTTTGGTGCCAGGAGAATTTGGGGTGTCATGGCCTTGTCCTGGAGGTTTAGGGATGCAGGAAAACGGAGGGAGGGCTGTGAGAGGCAGCCCCTCAGGGCTGGAGCCCCCGTGCCCACCCCAGGATGGTGCTGGGTGCCCAGAGCCCGTTCTCGGCTGGCTCTTTGTGCTGGAAACCCTCGTGGTTGGACACGTGAGAACATCTCATGCCCTTCTAGACCCGATAAGGCCGTGCCTTCCCTTATCTCCTCAGTGTTTACTGGGCATCGTGTGATGTTTTCCCTGGGCAGGATGGGAAAGCAGCGGCTGAAGAAACCACAAACCCTGTTTCCAGTAGAAACGTCAACTTGGCTGCCCTCCGGAGGGGCCAGCGGGTTTTCTGCGGGGTTGCCCCGCCGTGGCCCAGCTAAGGGGGGGTGTGTGTGTGTGTGTGTCCCAAAGCCACCGTTCTGTGTCCCCGCAGCCCAAGGAGCTGTTGGGCAAAGGGGAACCCAGCAGCGGCTGCGGGGCTGGTGCTGTGCCGTGGCCTCCTCCGGCAATTCGGTGTTTTCCATTATTCCTTTGGAGGCTCTTCCCCCTCACCCCAACCCTTCATGGCCACTTCCACACCCCCGCCATGTCATGTCAAAAACAAATGACGCGAGCGCGGCGCGGGGTCAGGGGGACTCCTGCTCGCCCATTGATCCCCGCAGCCCCGACAAACCTTCGGGGAGTGGCGCGGGGGGCTCGCTCCCGGGGGGGGACACACACACACACACACTCTCTGACCTCCCTCTGCCCAGTCATCTGGTTCTTCATTGGTCCCCGCTGTGAAACAGAACTTCGCTTTTGTCTGTAACACAAATACATCTTTTCCCCACCCCCCCTTTCCCCCTCTATTATGATTCAATCAATGATGTCATTATGTCCCTTTCAGGGGCTCTTGAACCATTTGGCTGCAGGAATTTGGAGGAGCGGCCTGGGGAAGAATGGCAGCTCCCGGCCCTCCAGAGCCTGTTCCAGCCTCAGCCAGAGAAACAAAGTCAGGTTTCCCCTTAACCCCTCTTCTCCTCGGAGCAGAAAAGTAAAAAACAGCCCCAAATCCCCCCAAAACAGCCCCAAATCCCCTGTGAGACACTGGGAGGGGTGTGTGTGTGCGTGTGCTGCGAGGAAGCTCTGTGGGGAAGGAAACCTCTCCCGGTCCCTCCAAGGATCCCCTCCTTCCCCTTCCATCCCCTTGGCTCTGCTCAACCCGAGCAGCTCTTCCCCTTCTTGGGAATCTGGGGGGATTTTGTTCCCCCCCCCGCCCCCAGCAGCACCGGGCTCTGCAGGGACAGGGCTCCGAGTCTGGGGCTCGTGGCTACAGCTTTTTGGGGGGACTGATCTCCCTCCTCCCGGCGCCCACCCTTTGGTTGGAGCATTAGGAAAATGGCTGTAAAGGCGAGAGATCAGGGTCTCAGGCCCTGGAAACGTTTCCTGATCTCGCCGGTTGGGTGGTGGGAATCCTCCCTTCCTGGGAAAGCCATTCCCAGTGCCCTCCCCGGCAGCAGAACGGGTCTGTCCCAGCCCTGTGCCTTCTGGAAGGTCCTTTTGGGCCCTGAGGGTTGGGGAGCACTGAACTTGGTGAGCTTAGAGACCCTCAAATGCAGATCCAGGACCAGCCCGGGTCCCTTTTTATGCCACCGCAGCTGATGGTTGCCCAGTGGAGAAGCCGCTAGCCCGTGACCAAGTGTCTCCCAGGCCTGGCTTTGTCAGAACACCTGGATTTAGGTTTTTTGGTGTTTTAGCTGCAGCTGCACAACGTGCTTTTGGGACTTGGGCTGTCGGGCTTGGCTTCAGGGCCAGGAGAAGGTTCTGCAAAAACCTGGTCTTACAGTAACATTTGGGATGGACCAGCTTAATTCCACGGCTAATTTAGTGGCTAATATCCCTTTTCTGGCCTTTCCTATTGTTTCAAAGGCATAAAGGCAAGTGAGGGGGGGCTGTGGGGCGGGGAGAGGGGTGTCCCCATGGCTGGGGCTGTGCCTGCGGGGGCTCACTGGCACACGAGCTGCCATCCTGGGGGAATAAATGCCCGGATTTGTCAGTTTTTAGGGCTTTGGTTACAGTCAGGTATTTGCAGAGCAGCGGCTCTTTTGCGAGAGTCCCCTTCCAGCTCTGCCGGAATCTCAAGCTTTTCGGTGATATTAGAGAAACCAAACGAAGTGACCATAAAAGATCAAACATGAGGTTCTTTCCCAGCTCTTTCACCCGCCGCCTTTCATCTCCTCCGCTTGAAAGCGGGCCGGGGGCTCTGGAGGTGTGGAGGTGACGAGTGTCCTCGGGGACCCCCGGCGCCCCCCAGCTCCGTGTGGATCAAAGCCACCCGTTAATCCCACACCCTCCGGCCGGTCCCTCGCCGGTGGGAGCAGCCCCCGGACACCCCTGGAAGGCAGCTCGCTCTGGAGCTTGGTTCCCCAGCTAAAACCTGCTGGAACGACCCCAGGGTTTTACCTTTCTGCCCTCAGCCTGGGCTGTGGTTGAGGGAATCGGAGACCCACGGACGGGTTTGGGTTGGGAGGGACCTTAAAGCTCAAATCCAAAGCTTAAATCCCGCTCCACCCCCCCCACCTTGGGCAGGGACACCCCCAGGTTGCTCCAAGCCCTGTCCATCCTGGCTGTGGATCCCTCCTGGGATGGGGCAGCCACCAAGAAACCAATATCCAGCCTAAATGTCACACTTGGGACCATCCCTGGCGTTGCCCGGGTGAAGGGTTGGGGACCTGCAGGGTCCAGGATTGTTATTTGGCGGAGGAAAGAGGATGGATTTAGGGGGGAACTGATGACCCGGGCTCTGCTGCTTCCCAGTCCCGGGGTGTGAGTGGAGCCGAGGACGGAGCTGGAGCAGGGCTGTGCTCCTCTGGGAGATGTTCCTGGGGCAGCACCAAGCCTCGTGTCGTTAACCTTCGGGCAGTGATTGCTCTGGAAGGCGCTGCCCTGCCCGCCTGGTTTTCTCCTGCTGACCAGTTTGGCTTTCCCTGGTCATACTGCAACCAGTGGGTCCCTGACTCTGCTCTCCTGAGCCCCTGGTGCTGCTTTTGGTGGCCAGTCCATGGGGTGCAAAGCCGTTGCCTGGCCACGGGTGCCCCGGGAGTGTCGTGGCCGCGGGAGGAAGCTCCGGTCTCTCTCCAAACCGGCTTCAGTTATTCCTGAAAAATCTCTTACCTCCGGGCCCGGGGCAGCGAGCGCTCGCCCGGCCTCCCAGCCCTCGGAGCCTCTGCAGAGCTGGAGATAAAACCCCCTTTGGGTCAAACAGGTCCCGTTCCCTGGGATCCCGGGGTAATAAACACCCACAGAATCATTTTTCGTAGAGTTTTGATGCAGGAGCAGTTGATAAATGAGATCGCTGGAGGAGCTCACGCAGAAGGGCTCGGCTCAAACTCGTGCCCAGCTCTGCAGCCCTTGGAGCCAAGCTGAGCACGTCGGCAAGTGTTTGCCCGGGAGAACGGGCCCAGGGGAACATGGAGCCACCACAATCCTGAGCTCTGCAGCTCCGCGTCCCTCCTCTGGGCCCCGGGAACTACCACGAAGATCCCAAATTTCATTTAAGCAGCGGAAAAAACCTGCATGGGATAAAAAGTATGAGATAGTCCTGATGCGGTGGCCTCTGAGCGCGTCCCGGCAGCCTCCGCACCTGGGAGTTTCTGCTCCTGCAAACTCCCAAAGGGATTTTTCCCCTCTTTTACAGGGACCTCGTGTGGCCCCTGGGGAGACACCCTGGGCCCGGTGGGCTCTGCCCAGGAAGGGTTAACGCTGCCGGGGTGCGTTGCCGTTTTTGCGCTGGTTGGGTTTGAATAGATTGGATTTCTTTTTTTTTTTTTTTTTTTTTTTTTTTAAATCTGGGGGTAATTTGCAATTAAAATGGTGTTTAGGCATCGCCCCATTGCCCCTTTTTAATAACAGCTGGACTCTTCCAGGGAAAACTCTCTTGCTCTGTGGCTCCGCTGCCCTCCCGCTCCCCGGCCAGGTCTGTCTCTCTCCGACACGCTCCGGGGTCTCTCCTGGAAGCCTTCCCACGTCCGCATGGTGGGGGAGAGCCTCCAAAAATGCCATGTGGTGTTCAAGGCAAGTGCAAAGAGAGAAAAAGCCCTTTTCTGAGGCTTTTTTCCCGTCTGGTGCACCTGAAGTGCCTCTCCTTGCTGGGCCACAGACGCGTTTGCTCCGTCCCTGATGCGTTTGTTTGCTCCATCCCTGTTTGCTCCATCCCTCATGCAGGAGCTGGGGAATTTTGCTCCATCCCTGATGCAGGAGCTGGGGAATTTTGCTCCATCCCTGTTTGCTCCATCCCTGACGCAGGAGCTGGATGGTGCTTTTCACCTCTGCCCGAGGGGGGGTCTCCGGGTGCTCCCCTCGCACGTGGCTGCCACGTTTTCCTCTTCCTCCCCCGCCGATCCCCTTCAGGCTGAGCACAACCCCCTGACTCTGAGGGACACGGAGACCCCCCCCAGAGCTGCTGGCTCTCGTGGCTCCTGCCCATCAATGTATAGAAAAACGCAGCGGCTGGACCTTTTTCTTTGCCTTCCCGACCTGTTTTCCAAACCTTCTTCCAAGTGGAAGAAGGACAAAGCGGGAGCTGGTGGTCGCCGTTTCCCTCAGCTTGTGGAGAAAAGCCTTGGTGAGAGGGTGAGTGAGGGTGAGTGAGGCCAGGAAAGCAGCCTGCGTGGCTCAGGCTTCGTTAGCGCGAGGGAGTTAATGAGCACAGCACGTTAAACGACTGCTCTTCTTGCTCCCCATCTCCTTTCATATCTTAAAGCTCCTCAGAGCCCCACAGCTCGGCCTCTTCTTGCGCTGGACTTGTCCCAGGCGCTTGGAGCAGGGTTTTAGCAGATGAAATGAGCCAGAAGGTGAAGCTTTGCTCTAACTTCAGGTGATTTTGGGGCTGATTCTGTCATTTAGCCCCAGCGGGGAGCGTGTGGATGCTGTGGGGTCCTGCGGTGGCCATCGGTGACCCAGGATGTCACCACCGTCCTGCTGTGAGACGGCGAAGGGGACGTGTCTCTGGTTGAGCTGCAGGTGCTGGAGGTTGGTGTCCACGTTCCGGGGGAGATAAAGCGGAGTTTGACGTTTCCAAAACGTGGCGAGGCCCCTGGACCCCCCACGCGTGGTGTGATTTTGGGTAAGCTGGGCCGTGTCACTGCCCCACGGCCACCGAGGGTCCTGCCCCAACGCGCTGGGTGTGGAGGGGCTGCGACGGGGGCTTTGGTGGATGTTCCTCCCCCTGTGTCTAACCCGAGCAGGGTCCTGCTGTTGAGGGTGGTTTGGAGAAAGCCATGGCCGTCTCCGCTGGCTCCTTTCCCTCTGCCACCAGCTCCAGCCCTTGCTGGAACCGCGGGGATGGTGCTGGAGACGCAGGAGGTGGGTGGGAAGGGGCAGCTCAAGCTCGCCCCTGCCTTTTCCTCGGGCTTTTTGAGGGGTGGGAGACCCAGCGTCGCTCCTCCTTCCCGCTCCGGGCTGAGGCGAAGGTCTCCTGCGCGGATGGAAGCGGGGAGGGGTGTAAAGGCACAGGTGGGATATTTCTGTACAATCCCTGCCCTTCCCTGTGGCTTCCCAGTGTCCGGCGGCATCGGCTCCGGAAGGACTCGGCAGCGCGAGGGGAGAGGGGATGGGAGGAATAAATAGGCTGAGATGAATTTCACAAAGGCGGTGGGTGACAGCTGTGAGTCCCGGGATTGGAGTGTTTGGGAGAATAAAACCATCGGTCGCTGTCATTCACCCCCCCCACCCCCCCCCCCGGGTATGAAATTGGAAGCCCCCTTACCCTTGAGTCTTTCATAACCTTTACCTTTGGGAGGTCAAGGCCGTGTCATCATTAATCTACCGCCGCCTGAAAGCCTCGGGGCTCTGCTTTTCATCCCGCCATCCGTCACCGCAGAGCGGCCAGAAGGGCCGGAGTCTACACAAACACACACACACACACACACACACGGGCACCCACCGCCCCTCCTCCGGGAAGGAAAACCCCAGGGAGGCGCTGACAGAGCCGGTGGCCCCCTCCCCACATCGGTGATGGGGACACGGGGGGCTTCGGCTGCCGATCCGGAGCCTTTTCCTCCCGGGGATGCTTGAATCTGCGGAGAAAAGCCACGTTCTGCCCCTGCAGCCCCAAATGAGGTTTCATGGGGCCATGGGCTTTTCAAACACAGGGGTGGGGGGCACCCAGCGAGGTGTCCCTGTTGCCCAGCGAGGTGTCCCCTGCATCGCGTGAGCCGGAGCAGGCTCTTGTGTCACCTTTTATGTGGCTGTCACCATGCGAGGGGCCTGGTGGAGCAGAGAAACGGCGTCGCCGCAGCCCAACGCGTGGAGCATCTCCCTCACCCCAGCTCGGGGTCTCCTGGAGAGCCCAGGCTGGTTCTTCCCCCTTCTCCCAGCCCGAGGTGGCTCCTGAAGCCTCATTTCGTAGCCCTCACAGGGACCGAGTGCTGTTTGACCCTCAGGGCCATGCGGGGGGCATGGGGGGGCCGTGCTGATGGATGGCTGCCCCCCGCAGCTCTGCGCGGAGCAGACATGCTCCCGGTGAACCGTTAATTAGAATCTCAGCGGGGGGGGGGGGGGGGGGGAGCGGAAGGGGGGG
>JAOQGH010000017.1:433547-497930 GCA_025769975.1 Gallinago jamesoni | reverse complement strand
TCAGCCCCCCCTCCCAGCAGAGGGGCTCCAGCCCTCCCAGCATCTCCGGGGCCTCCTCTGGCCCCATCCAACAGCTCTGTGCCTCTCTGGGGCTCCAGACGGAGCTCTCCCAGGGCAGCACCACTGTGCGGACCCAACTCTGCCACCCCGGCTTATGACAGGGCCCATCCCAGGGACCGGTTGTAGCTCTGAGGACCGAAGGCTGGCTCTGTCCCCTCTGTCATCTTCAGTGTATTGGCCCTGGGTAGTGACGGCCGCCAGCCCAGCACAGGATGCAAAGTCCCATCTTTGTACAGGACGTGCCCTTCTGGCTTGGCCCAGAACAACCATCCATATTTTTAACAAAGGGTCATTTGGCTTCGATCTAGGTGACATTTTCAGCTAGGTCGGGGGCTTTTTTTCCATGGAGCTCTAATTTTTCTGGTTAACAGATTTTTCGAAACTAGTTAAGCTCACTGCAAAAAGAAAATATTGCAGTATTTAAATTAGAAACATTACAATTTATTAGTTTAAACACTATTTTCATTTTTCCTGTTTAACAGAACCAGCAATTTAGCACTTTACGTTTTTTCGGACGACTTGGTAGTAACACTCCTCAGAAGAGGTTTTTTTTCATTGTGCTTACAGCAACTCTGCTGCATTTCAGCTTTCTCATATATTTTTTTTTCACAGTCTTTAGCATCGTTACAAAATCTAGTTCATGCAGGTTCGTATTGACTGTGTTGACATACCCATGAACTGAGGGAAAGTGAACTGTAAAAACTTCTGAACTTTGGAATTTCATTGTTTATCCGGACTTTTTGTTAGATCAGTTCCTTGTTTCTTTAAATGCACTTTTACAAACATTATTTTAGAGATGCATTATATCACAAATAATCAATTTAATTTTTATCTTATGGTCTGGAGAATTTTTGAGGTTAATATGAATTTTACAGCCTGCCCTTTGCTTATCACAGGCCAAATTAAATTCCTACTTAGTATCAGCATCAACAGACTTGAACAGGAATCAGGTCAGAATGACTGGGGCCCTATTTCTAAATTTAGTATTTAGTGGACATTAAGTTGATAACTAGTTAATGGATTTCCCAAATCTGGGTACAAGCACAGTTTCTATAAGCACTGTGGCTATGTCTAGCTTCTTTCTGCAAAATGAATCTGTGGTTTTATCTTTTTCAAAAGAATATCTCCTGGGTGGCCTCTGCTGAGATGGGGTTGGAAGCAAAATCTGAGTATCGGCTCAAATCATGAATCTGAATTCGCTGTAACCAGCATTAGGGAAACTGAGTGTGCGAAACAATGGTAATTCTGTCCAATTTGTTTGCAGAATTTTCAGTGTATTTTCCTACAGGTGCATAAGCCAACAGTAAAACAATGGGTTAAACAATGCCATCAAGAAGCGTATTTACTTCAACATAATTGTAAAAAAATACATGAATTCTGTCTTAGGAACCTGAAGTCCTGGAGAGCAGTTTTGGGCACGCATAACCTGCACAAACTTAGCAGACACACAGTGAAAAGAAAGATCAGAAGCATCACGGTGCACCCGGAATTCAAGAGGGAAACATTTGAAAATGACATCGCGGTGTTTGCGCTGGGTTACGCGGTTCGGTACAGCGGCCACATCCAGCCCATCTGCCTGCCCCCCGCCGAGCTCCCCCCAGGGCTGGAGAACGGCACCGAGTGCTTCATCAGTGGCTGGGGACGCACCTCAGAGCAAGGTACCCCCCTGCCGTGCAGGTCAGGAGGTGTCTCACACACCACCGGTTAAATCCTTCCACAATTCAATCTCTGCTTTCACAAGTTCTTCCACTGAAAGCAGGTTAAACATACACAGAGGTAACCAAAGGCATACATTTTCTAGCTTTTATTCCAAGTATAACACCAAAAAAAAGGAAAATAAACCAGCCCGACTTTCAGATTCATGGTACAGCTACTCTCTGCTAGAAATGGCTTTTTTGTAGAAAAACGATGATTCTGATGCTGTGCATTGTGAACCCAGGGGTCCCTGTGTATTTTACAAATGGCTGCGCTCCCTCGGGCTCTCCCCTTAACCCCAACGAGCACAACCTCTTGGTCAGGCAGCAGCTTGTGTCCTCCTCCTGGTGTGGAGATTTCGAGGAGGACTGGGGATGGCACAGGCTGGTTTGCTGTCACGGCTGACGTTCCCAGCAACCGGTACGATTCCTATTGGTGTTTCTTCACAATAAGAACTGTGGAAGATTACACCAAATCCAAGCCTGCAAATCCTTAACACACTGAAGTTTCAATCCGGTAGAAGGTGGCACAATCTGTGTATTACATACGTGTCTAGACATGTGCATAAACATGCTTCAGCTAAACAGGGGAAAAAAAACAAACCATGGTAAGAATTGCTACACATAACAGTGTAAATATTTTACCTTTCTATATGCTGCCTTCCATTACAGGTGATACTTCAGCTGTGTTAAAAGAAGCTCAAGTGGAAATCATTCCTTACAGCACCTGCAATGGCTCGGAGTCCTATGGGGGGCTGGTGAACAGGAACATGATCTGCGCTGGCTCTCGCTTCGGAGAAGTCGACGCTTGCCAGGTACGAACGGCCCTGGGGGAAAGCCCCAGCCAGTGGCTCGGGGGCACCGTCAGGGCCAGCAGCTGTGGCACAGTTAATTACAATTACAGTTAATTACAATGGCACAAATGCTAAGCAGAAAACACGTCCTACTGCAAAAGCATCAGCATAACTAGAAAGAGAGGCGAGAGGGTGATTCCAAAGAAAAAACACACATGAAGGATTCGGTGATGCTCGGATGAAGACAAGAGTAAGATAACAAGGGGAAAGGGTAAACAACTCAAACACATTTATACAACACTTGCCACAAAGTTGTCAATAAATTATGTATTACACAAACACAGCTGTGGATGCACACGGGTGTGATGGTTCACACGCAGCGTGTAAAATGCACAAGCATCTTACCCGTTTTTGTGCTGCTGAAAGAGCAGCAGCTGTGGAAAGTGATATGGTTCAGTGATACGGAGAGATTTTTGTTTAAACACTGAGTAATCAGCACGTCTTCCCCAGAAACTACAATTCTCAGGTCAAAAGCACCAGTATGCAAAAGCTGGGGCACCAGTTGTGATATGGGAGACATTTGTAATTGAAACCCATCACGTATTGGTAGGTCCTTTGTCTCACGCTCCCTGCTCCCCTCGGCATTTCCCCCACAGCAGGTACCGTGGCAAAGACTCAGGGCTCTGCCGTCCTTACCGTGTTCTCGGTACTTACACACCGCATGGACAGCGTGTTCTCATACTCACTGAGGAGTGAGAAAGTTTAGGGAGACGAGCCTTGGAATGAAAAGGTGCAGAGAGAAAACTAGAACTTTAGTTAAAGACCCCGAAGCTCACTCAGGTGGGCGAGGGACTTGAGCCACCGTCACCCGGCATCACCCCACTGTGTCTTTGTGCACCACGAGCTGTGGGTTCCATCAGCATTACTGTCCAGTTCACTGCACGGAGTGAAAAAAGTTAAGAAAAAAAGTGGACACATTACTGACTTCTGCATTGTCTCCTGGGTGGGAACATAAGTTATTAGTTCTTTATACTGTTTATTTCCAGGGAGACAGCGGCGGACCTTTGGCGTGTTATCATGCTGGGACCAACAGATACTATCTCATGGGGATTTCTAGCTTCGGCCTTGGCTGTGGGCGACCAGCGTATCCCGGGATCTATGTCCGCTTAACACAATACAGAGCGTGGATAACATCCGAGCTGCTGAGCAGCACGGCCAGGAACCCCGTCAGCATTGCACTGTCCGTCTGTCTGACTCTGGTAGGGATGGTACTCGTGTAGACTTGCTGAAGGGACAAAACATCACGTCATCGCCAGAGGTTCAGTTTGCCTGTTCAACTGTGGAAAGAGCGAACTCCTGTTTCAGAACAAATCCAAGAGCCAAAGGACATACACTTATTTTTTAGAATTCATGTTTGCAATTGTGCTATCTTTTTTGTTTCCTGCCTTTGCTATCCCCACTAACAGCGGAGTAAATGATTACAACCCTGACCCCAATAAAGAAATTGTATATAGAAACGTTACCAACTGAAAATACTTTTTTCCTACCCTGCTTCTGTGCATCAGAACCTTCACTACTGCTCAGTGACAGTGCCGCCATTCTGCAGGTGGCAGAGATGCTCCCTCTGCCGGGTGAATCAGCAGAGCACAGCCCGGCTCACTGAGAACTAAAGAAAAAAACCTGTGGAAAGACAAAAGGTGTTTGCCTCTAAGTATTTTTAGTGATGTCTTAAATTCTCTGCACAAGTAACTTAGTGCCCTGCCTGCTCCAAGGACACACCAGGTAAAAGACCTCTGGGTGCTATTTTATAGACTAAATGTTTATTCTTGGCCACTGTAAAAGAGCCGCTACCACACAATCTGTGCACGTTTGGTCAGCATCGCTGCAGTACTATGTTAATTAAAAATAAATAAGGAACAGCAGATTTACATTTTGGCGACTTTATTTACCAAGGTCAAAATTTGCAACCATCTAATTGATTCGACAAATATTTACAATTCATATAAAGCGTGTATTTTTGTTTGGAAATAACCAGCAGAACAGTATTAGGTACTATGTCTCTTACTCTCAGGATATAGATTTTATTCTCTTATAATGTAGACTTTGAAGTAAATCCAAAACAAGTACTTCATAATAAGTGATTACTTAAAGAGCAAACTCATCTTACTGTTTAATGTTTCCATGACAAAAAATGAGCTGCTCTGTCCAAAACACTATTTTAAGAGGATAAAAATTGACTACCCTTATGTCCGGCAGCACTACATTTGTTTCACTTGCTGAATACACAAATAATTGGCCACCATTTTTTTTTTACAGTCTTAACACTTGATAGCTTTTTTTTTTATTATTATTATTCCATATTACAAAAGAAGGTGAAGGAGCAACAGCACACAGTGAGGATCAAAAACACCGTACAGAGGAGTCACCAAATGCGTTTCAGAGCTGGGGGGGGAACCCCCCCCCGGGGGGAGCCGAGCCAAAGGGCCGGTTCCCGGAGCTGCTTGGTGCCTCCTGAGATTCCCCCGAGTCCCCCTGGAGCAGTTCCCCAGCACTGCAATGGCTTTCTCAACCTCGCTTAGTCTTTTTGATGTGCAAAAAAAAAAGCACTCTTTTTTTGACATGATCGCGAACACAAACATATGCTCCAGTTTGGCCTAAAGGAAATGTATCATGGATCATGTCCATAACCGTTACAGAATTAGAAACTTTAGGAAAAAAAAGGTATTTTTATAGCCTACTACCAATGTGATTGTGGAATGCAGTCTTTCTCATACCGTTTGCAAAGAGCTCTGCTTGCTAAGAAGACCATTAATTCAAAAATGAGTAAAAATAAGAAATACTGGCTGACCATATGAAAAGCGTTACATCCAGGGAGTGAGCGCAGCCGAGTCTCACTGGGATCTGAAGAAGCACAACACACACAGGGAGCTCTAACACCGTCTCAACAGCACAGTCCATAGTGCAATTCCCGCTGACGGAACTGGAAGCAGGATTCAATCCTAACTATGGAAAATAGTGTATTTATTATTCATGCAAGAAGCACTGCAGACACATTTCTCTATTTCACAGAATCACGGAACCACAGAGCGGTGGCGGCTGGTGGGGACCCGGGGGGTCACTGTGCCCAAGCCCCCGCACCAGGGGCTGCTCAGGACCCGCGTCCTGGCGGCTTGTGAGAGCTCTGTGGATGGAGACCCCACACCCAAACGAGCCCGGATCGTGTCAAACAGTTCATTTTCACCTGAAACAAATTAATCATACAAACTAGGATCTCTGGTGCAATCAGAGCTAACAGGCAGCTGATAGCAACTGTGGGAATAAAACGCCCTGATATTTTTTTTTTTCTTCTTTTTTTCCCAATACTCTTTAGGATCCATTTTTTTTTTTGCAAGTTTCCTACAGACATACAAAATTAATTCAAATATCTCCTTCACCAAAGAGGATCTCATTTGACTTTGTACTATCCATAAAAATATATGCTTGAAAATCTGATTCACAAAATATTTCATTTGTTTACTAAAATGAAATATATAAACTGTCAAAATACGTATATAAACTCAATTTCAGAATTTGAAAAGATCACAATTTAGCTACAAAATATACCAACCATCTACCTGTTTTCAATAGAATATTTTCTTACAAAGACACCACTACTTTGCAAAATATTGCCTACCTTACAAAATTAGTCTGGAAATTTTGCACTACCTTCAGTGTAGAAACCATATATTAGAACCTCATTAACCCTTTGGTATATATCTTCCATTTTTTATTTTAATGTTCTTCTTCTATTTGGTTTAAATGTTCCAAAGCACAGTAGAATCTCCAGACAGAATAAGCAATGCGTGTTTAATTGCAGAGATAATCAGCACACAATTTATTTTTTCACTGAGAGATGTTCACGGTGCCCAGACGCTGCGGAATCCCCAGCTCCTCGTCCTGCCCGGGCTCCGAGGGAACCCCGGGGCTTCAATTCTCTTAAGAAACATCAACCCCTGAGCTCCCCCCACCTCGGACACTCACCGCTTGCTGCGGACCCCTTCCAAACCCCATAAACACAGCAAACATTGGAGAAAAAAAAAAACCCACCACAACCTAAATTTTTAAACTGTCAGCTGAGAAAGAGTAAACATAATTTATACCTCTAGCAAAGTATTAGCTTTTTTTTTTTTTTCATCATCTGGACCTGTAAATAACAACCTACAGGTTAAAATAAAAATATTTACATACAAATAACTGAAAGAAAAAGTAAAGATTGAAATAGAGTAAGAAATCAAAACGTATACTGGTTATAAATGTTACTTATAATAATGTCAACTATGGCAAGGATTCCATTTCATCCACATTTTACTTATGAGCAAACACTGCCTCCGTTGCAAGAGGAACTGGTGGAAATTTGCAAAGAAATTCTAATCACCTGCCTTGAGAAACGGGACTGTCCTTTACTGTAGGTGCAATCTTGACTTTAGAAAGTTTCCAGTTGTGCCAGCAGGAATTTTGGTGAGGTTTTCTTGTTTCCTTTTTGTACTTTGTCACCAACATATTGTAAATAAAATCTATATAGTCTTTAAGTTGTGAAATCTAGGTAGAAAAGTTTCATTTTTGACCTTTCATCTAGTTTAAAAAATTCAGTATAAAAAAAAAATTTCTCCTCTGAAATTTAAACAGTCCACAAAAGTTTTACCTTCTTTTCTTACACACTTTTATGACAGTAAAGATCTTTCAAAGTTTTTAGCTCTTCAATTAGAGTTTTGTTCTGATTTTCCAGGACTGCAACTCGATTTTCCAGGCATTTAACATACTCTTTCTTCTTTCTCCGGCATTCTCGAGCAGCCTCTCTGGAAGAGACAAGCAGAAGTGACTGCTGATTTGAGATGTGTCCGTCTTAGGAATGGTATGATCCTGACCAAGACAAGGAGAGAAACTGAAAAGCCCCCAGGGACAGGTAGGGAGCAGGGAATTTAGCGGTCTCTGGTAACACACATGGGGGTCAATCTGCAGCAAAAACCCCATTTATTTTCTCTGAATTGTGCGAGACAGGACATGTAGCGTGTTTTGGTCAGATTTTTCAGTGTTGTTAGTGACTGGATGTAGCACCCCCTGATGACCATCAGCACGGTGAGCTCACAACACTCACAATTTGTGCTCTGAAGATACCCCTTCAGCACATCGACAAACCCCCGCAGCCCCCGTGCACCCACGTACCTGTTCTTCATCAACCTTATTTCTCGTTTCAACTGCGGATCGTCCGTCTTACTTGTCTGCGATGTCAGAGTGACGGGAGATGTCATCACCACCGTCTGGGGAAGGGAGGTGGTGGTTGGCGTGGTGCGGATCTGGTAGGTCTGCATATCCCCTGACGCAGCTGGGGTGACAACAGCGCAAGACACCAAAAGGCGGTTGCGTTAGAAAGTGAGGTCAGCGCTGGTGAGGGACATTTCTAACCATTTCCAGAAGGTACTCACTCTGCACCACCACCTGGTTGCTGGGTACCAGTATCTGCTGCCCATCTGACGTCTGTGCGTACTGCAGTATTGTTGTCCCAGGCTGGGTGCCACCCGCGTTCGCCATCGTTAGTGTCTGCAGTCCCTGCACGCCGTCTGCGCCCGGGCTGGCCAGCTGTAATCCGTTTGCAGCAATGGCAACTTAAAGAAAAGAGGAACATGCATGTGTTTGGAGCTGCACGTGGTGGGGAAAGTAAGTGTATGGCTGCACAACTGTTTCCAGGGCTGAAAAATACTGCCAGTTTTGAAAGGCTGTTTTCTTCCATCAGAGAGATTCCCTGATAAATCCACCTGACAGATCAGGGAGATTGAGCTCAGAGATCTAGGAAAGAAGTTCTTTGGTGTGAGGGTGGTGAGAGCCTGGCCCAGGTTGCCCAGAGGCTGCCCCATCCCTGGAAGGGTTCAAGGGCAGGTTGGAGGGGGCTTGCAGCAACCTGGTGTGGTGGGAGGTGTCCCTGCCCAGGGCAGGGGGTAGCACTGGGTGGTGTTTAAGGTCCCTTCCCACCCAAACCATTCCATGACTCTGTGATGTGACTCTATGATCAGCTCTTGCTGCTGGGCTCTGACCAGAGGTGTTGGTGGAGGTGGGGCGCTGCTGGCAATGGGGGAGCTGCAGGGTGTCCCCTGTGAGCTAAGGGCTGGGACCAGCCTAGCTCCACCAGCTCCACTGGTGGATACTCTTGGAAACACTTAAGAAAGGCCAAAAATCCAGAGAGACCAAGGAGTGAGGGGGTATCGAGAACACCCAGTACAGAGTCAGATGGGGAGGAGCCGCCCCGGGCACCAGAGCGGGTTTGGGTTTTGGTCCAAAGCCCAGGGAACACCAGGGGAGGTGGTAACAGAACACCTTTTTTTTTTTTTCTACCTCCCTGGTATCACAGAACACCTTGCTGTTGCCCTATGATATATATATATATATATATATAATGGTATCTTCTCTGATCTTACATTTTGGACTAAATCTAACACTGGAAAACTGCCCTGTTACTTCATAACAACATCCTGTGAATGCCTTGTCTTAATATGCAAAGTTAAGATAATGAAGCATTCAGTTTATCTGGTGTCTTTAGATACCAGCCTATTTCTATGTACTAACTTTATTAACCATTAAATAAATAACCAAACCTTTTGAATTTCATTTTAGTCAAATATATAATAAAGAGAAGTCTGTATTTTGAAGGAAGTTGAATAAAAATGTATCCAGTTAAGCATGTATTTTGTATAACGTACTGTACTGTCCAGTGCTCGTCTGGTAGATGGGCGTGGGAACGGACATCGACGTAACAGTGGAGACACCGGGACTCTCCTCATCTCCTTTTCTATCGTGTGTATCTTCAGAAGAAAGATCTTTCAAAATTTTTCTATAAAAAAAGAGAGTTTGTTTATCAGCTCTAATAGTAGGAAAAAATGACGAAGCGCCGCAGTTGTAAACTACTATTTAGTTAGTCCAGGTTTTTATTTAAATATTTGAATAATTTTATAAGCTAAGAGCAAGTCAAGTCAGATACTGGCTTATAAAGTATGTGTATGTGCAAATCAGCACAAATTCCAGATTTTCAATCATTATCCTCTAAAAGCCTTGGCCGTTCGGACTGCTAAGCCTGCAGTGAAAACCTGCACCACTTACAGGAGATTTCAGTAATCTCCAGAATAATGGTGTGCCGAAAACTAGCACTGCAGCTGCATCATTTCATCTCGGTAAAAGCTGCATCAGAGTTTCCACCATAAACATTTTCCGGGGACAGATAACTGGCCTATTAAGAGATTTTTCTGATTTACAACCTGATCCTCTAACTCACTCGTGAATAGGCTTTAAAACCAGTTTGCTCTGTCTGGTGTCAGAACAAACAAAAAAAGGAGTAGATTACTATAGAAAAGTTTAAAAATTAGGTCTTTTGCTCTTTCAGTACAGAGTAAGACATTACATTTTTTTTCTGTGTTTAATTTGGCTCTTGCGCAGCTTCTCAAACAACCCGTGTCCCGTGTCCCGATGCCCTACCACAGCACACGTCTCTAGATAAAAGAGGAACCAATGGAAGCACGAATTTTGTGCATCTTACCCCCGGCCAAATGATGGCAGTTCTGTGAAAAGAAAAGCAGAACTGACAACTCTTGATCCCAAACCCTCCCGACTGAACCCGCCCCGGCTCTGCTCACGGCTTGCACTTTCCTACTATGGCTAATTTAATTCAGAATTGCTCTTTTCCACCACCATTTTTGACTGTGTGCGAAATAATAAAAACCCTCCTACTTTATTTGTCCTGGTACATAATTCAAGATGAGATAAAGCCCTAAGAAGAGTGGATAAAACATTCATAACTTGAAAGGCAGAAGCGGGAGCAGTCACCACAGCCAAGAGTATCCAGCAGCTTCATAAACTGTCTTTTAAAATTTTCAGAACATTATTGTAAAAAATTGAGTTGTTTCTAACAAATTTCTTTTTTGAAAGTTAGGATGTGGCATTTGACTACACTCATTTCAGTAAAATGATATATCTAAGTAAAATTACAGCTGATAAACAGCCTTCCCTCTGCCACATCACGCTGGAGCTGATTTCCAGGGAAGTCCCAGTTCCCTTGTCACAGCTGATGGCTACCGTGGCACCCTCACACTGTGCTGCATGGACGTGTCCACCACATGGCTCAAGAGAAAGAAAGCAACTTAGAGGGTGACAGAATATATGAAGCTATTGAAAGAAGGTGCTATTTTGGTTTAAAGTAAAACCATAGACTACATAACACATGGTACTTACCGATAAGATGGACGACGAGCCAAGATGCCTCGAGCTTTCTGCGAGGAGCCTATGCTGTCTGAGGAATCCTGAGAATCTTCACTCTCAGACAAAGAAGATACCTAAAAAACACATTCTGTGTGGTTACCCGGTACGCTTCAGAAGCAATATCCAGAAGAAACAACACATTTTAATTGTATATAAGCTAAAGCTGCATTAAAACTACACAAATGCAAAAAACAAAAGCTCAAGAGATTCTCCCAAACTATCTAATTAAAAGATGAAAAACACCCACCATGTAGCTGTTCCAGCGGGATTAAACCCCCGGATTAATCAATCCAGAATTTTTAAAACAGCAATGTGAAGAAATACAATATTATTTTGACAAAACTCACGCCAGCCTAACGTTCTCATTAGCTGATGTGGTCTGAAAAGGTGAGCAACTCCCCCACAGTACTGCCTAAGGAGGTGGTGGGGCAGGAAACAGGAACACCACGTATGTACAGAGACAAACAGATAAAATACTTGAGATCTTTTATGTAGCCAGCAGAGCAGTGTATTTTGTGGGTCAGAATATAACAAACAGCAGCATATCAGGGAGTAAATATGCAAAGTATTATCTAGAATTTTCTCTTTATTCCACTGTGTCCTCATCCAGTTGGCAAATTTCATTTTTTTCTCTGGTGCTCCTTATTAAATACAAGCTAACAAAACATTTATCTGGGTGCCGGCAACAAAGCGTCGAGAAGAATGCAGGCAGCTCTGGAAAAAGCATTTCTCACTTCACTGCTGCTGTGGAGACAAACAGAGCAACCTACTATCAATAGTAAGAAAAGCTCCCCCCCCAGCTTTGAGCAAGAAGGGCACAATGTTCATAAATTACAGAAAAAAAGGAGAAATAGAGTCAGTGGGGACCCTGCAACTAGAACACGATGACAGGAAGGGGATTAGCAGAGAGTCAAGTAAAGACAACCGGCCAAGCCAGGTGCTTAACCATTTTCAGCAAAAAGAAATGTGGTTTCTTTTCCATGATTTGATGAACAATAGCTGAAAATGCACTATAGGTTTACTTCTCATGGTTTATCAATTTAACATCGTACAAATAGATAAGCAGAGTAGAAGGGATCAGTGACAAATCCACGCAGTTTAGCACAGTTCTTCCCTGCGTGGTTGTTCCCAGCGTAACCCCCAGGCAGGGACAGACTCCACTGAACTCCCCAAGGCCCCTCCGAAGTGGCCAGAACGAAAAAATCACATGGCAAACAAGAGACACAAGCAGAATCCTCAGGCCCCAGGGAAAGGGAGGTACGGCACGCACCGGGGAGCCAGCAGCCAGCTCTACCTTTTCCAAACACACATCTTTCCCAACTGGGTTATTCTACACTCTCCCTGTTTGGGTATTGAAACACCCTGGTTGCACATCTGATAGGAGCACCAGCTAAAAGATTCGTGGGTTTGTTTAGTTGTTTATAAAGGAAAGCAACGCCCAATAGTTTTATTTCAACGCCAAACAAGTAACTTCAAGCCTAAATCATCATTAAGAATGATACATCCCCAAAACAGTGTCACTGGGCTGGTTCACTATCTCTGTGGGGCCGGCTGGCAGCACCGCAGCGGAGCTGGCTGAGTCAGGCAAGAAGTCTTTAGAATTTTCACATTGGTAGCTGAGGGCATTTGGCTGTTCAGCAGCAGAGACTCTGTAGTTACCTGCACCGTCTGCACCTGGGGCGAGTGGATGACGGAGGAGGACTGAGCTGTCTGGATGACACCCTGGACCTGGACTTGCTCTCCAGGAAGCTGGACAACTGTCAGGGGAGCGGGACCTCGGAGAGACATCTACAACAGAGCAAAGGATTGTTAACAAAAGCCTTTGCTCCCCAGGAATTGCACAAACATGTAGGAAAACTAGTGGAGAACGGGCATTAGCAGAAGCTTCTTTGAAGTCTAAGGAGGTCACAGAGGTATCCTTGCAAGAGAAACAGTTTGGAAATGCATATCTGTGCATGAAAAAGGCTGAAATAGTTACTTATTTGCCTTAATTCAGGGGAAATTCAAGTATGTAGCGTTATGGGCAAAAGATTAAATGCTGCAACTGAAATATGTGGAGTTCTACCTGAACCATACCAAAGCAGAATTCCTCAAATCACACCTCAGAGACGAAGCGAGCATGACTGCTTTTGTGAAAGTCCATTAACACGCACAGATAAAGCCCTGCATTTGCGGCAGCTTCTTTTTTAACTTTTTATTCCATTTCAAGAGTGTATTTGGCTTAGATAAGCAGAAATAAAAGTGCCTAATAAGTAGCCTTAATTCTCACTAAAGTTAATACAAGTTTAGGGTGCTAAAATCTAAATCCAGATGAAATGATCAACAAGACCGAGGCTTTGGACAGATGAGACTGACAGTGCAGAAAGCAGCACAAATAATGGACATATTCAGTGTTCTTGTGTATTTATGTTTTTTAAGCAACTGCTATGAGGCCATGATTCAAAGATTTCATAGAGAAGAAATCCCAAGAGTTCGGTGTAGCAGAAGCTGAACAATCTGCTTCAAGAGCCGAAGGCACAAGGGCTGTGGCCCGAGACAAGGCAAAGGGAACGATGCAGATGCATGATTAAATAACCAGTTTCCTCAGCAAATTTCTTCACTACTTTTAGTAATCTGGAATACACGAAAAGATGAAGGGATCAGTAGAACTCATACAGCTACTTTTCATTTAATACTCCTTTTGTATCATACATCATGACATCGCTACACTGACAACCTCACACCAAGACAGATCAGAACACCAGCCTGTGGACGCGCAGCAGGATCCCCGCTGATGCTCTGTCCTGTCCTTGCCTCATGCTGTCATCTACGTTTTGCATCAAAATCCCGTTGCCTCCGTGGGGCTAAGAGTGGCCCGGCTGCAGAACGAGGCTGTTCCCACGGCGGCTGCGTGGCCGCAGGAGCAGAGCTCACCCAGAGACGCTCCTTCCAAAGCAGAAAGTTGAATTCAGGATAAAGCTTTTAAGGTGATGTTCCCTTGGAGTTCCAACTCCATGTGATTTATTACATGAAATGGTTTCCATGGTGCTGAGCACCCGGGATTGCCATTACTACAAAAGGAGCTGTAAAGGTTTATTCTGAAACAAGAATTGAGTCTTAGGCCCTTAATTCATTACTAAGCGGCTCCTGTATGTCAGGTCGATGACAGTTTCGAAGGACATACGATCTAACAAAAATGCTGGGCTGCACTTTTGCCTCGTCCAAGCACGAAAAATTAATTTTGGTCTTTTGAATACAAGCCACTTGATTAATTTTGTGTCCTCCATCAACAACAAAGCGCATTTTTCTCAACCCTCTTTTGTTTTTTCTTCTCTGCTTGTTTCTAAAACTCAAGAATTAACCTAGTTCGTAGCACACAAAAACTACCTCCAATGTTTGCTGAGATTTGGCCCAGGCTTTACCTGTTGAGCAATATGAGAGAGCTGAGCTGCCTGTAGTGTTGTACCTTGTACAGCCGACGGCTGCGAGGGTGTCACTGAACTGGTACTGCTGCTCTTGTGCACTTCTTCCATAATAACTGCAAGAAAAGGAACCAGTTAAATGCCGTTAATGACAAATCTGAGCAGCGGGAAGGTGCCCAGCTTCCACTGACGCTTTATAGAATCTCTGTGCATAATGCTCTTAGCCTCCTTGGGACCTTTTTGATTAGTTATTTGCCCTTCGATGTCTACTACGGAATAGACAGCATTTTCTGTCACTACCCCACTCTGAGCACTGTTACACCTTCTGATGGGGACACGAGGGGACAGAGACAGTGGCAGGTCGAGCCTGGAGCAGCAGGAGCCCTGTTTTCAGGACATTTCACCCCAATAGTCAACGCTGGCTCAGACCCATCCGGTGCTGAAGTTCACTGCCAAATCTATTTACTGAATTTCCTGTTTTTTATTGAAAATAAACAAAGTCAAGTCATGAGATACAGGAAGAAAACCAAGATAAAGCATTTACACCAAAGAGTATCTTGCTCTAAGTAAATTTCAAAAAATACTTTACCCAAGCTACCAGCCAGACCTATTTTAAAACATCTGAAGGTGTATAAACACAAACCAGGGATTTGTACAGAGTCTGAATTTTAAACCCTGCAAAAGTCACCCCATCTCCATAGAATGCAGCCAGTAACGCTTCTCTCATTTCTAAGATTTTATATTTAACTGTTGAACGTGTCTTGCCAGCATCCTCCCTCCGATATCAGGGATTCAGCCATGTAGAAATGGATGCTTTTGGTGGCGTGAGTGGGTGGACCAGCCGAGAGCATTAAGAGATGATCAGGGAGTGTTAAACATTTTGTTACAGAAGGTTTGAAACTGTTGAAAGGACAGTTGCTATGAGACTGGAAATTACATTTCTTTCTGTGGAAATGTGAGTCATTGATTTTTCCCTACTGAGACAAAACCACAGCTCTCGCAGCCTGACGTATACTTAGAGGGTAAAAAGTCAACGTACACGAGACCAGAGTCCTGTTCTTGCAATCCTTACTCATCTGGGGAGTCCTGCTGCAGAACTCCTCAAAAAAAGTGACTAAAACAGGACTTCATGGAGAGAAAACTGATGAAACATCTATGGTTTGGTGAAACTTGAAACTGTGTCCTTTACAGCACAGAACAGACGCTCTCCAACACATGCTGTAGCTTCCCAGAGTACTTACTGCTGTAAATATAAAATGATTCGTTCCTTTTTCATAAAGGAAAATTTACATTTTGTACCCCTACATGTTAAGTGTCACCAGCAAACAGGGCACTGTCAAACTGAAATACAGTCAACAGCAAAAATTAAAATAAATTTCCAGTCCTACAGAAATACCCAATTCATTTCTGAAGTGCTAAACCACATTCTGTCTCCCCTTCTCTCTTTTACTGTTTTTCTCCGCCTTATTCTCCCATCAAAGACTCACAACGGCACCAAAATAGACTGCAAGAAACACTGAAACTGATAAGACATAAAACCACCCAAAATAAACAAACCGGGGAGAAAGCACAAAGGGTTTTGCTGATCTTTCTCTCACAGGTGTGAAGTCCTACTTACAGGAATAAAAGATAAAGTATTTCCTACTATAAATATGATTTTTCAAGTACACTTCATCTCTGTAATATTTAACTAAATATTCAGCTGTCTATAAAACCTAGTAAAATAATTTTGATAAAAAAAGATTTAGCAAGTGATTTTAACAAGGTAAAAATTACTATTGCATCTTACATTGTGCACAGGCTGAAGGAGGTGCAGCAGCTCCTCGGCCTCGTGTGGCTGTCACACAAGAGGACTCACAATGCCCCTGTTTTGTTAAAACAACTTCTTTAGCTGGAAAAACACAAATTTTCCACTGGAATGGCTTTCTGTGAGCACCTGAAGCAGCGATTACCATCTACCAGCTTCTAGAAAGACAGTTCCAATGAAAACCTCAACCTGCAAGTTCTCAGGCTTTGACGAGAGGTACCAAAGGCAAAAAATACAGTGGGGTTGCAGGTTTTTAAAGCACGGTTACAGCTACTGCCACCATGGAATTCGGGTTTAGCTGAAACCAGCTGCCCAGTTTTGGGGCAAATGAAGTTTTCCGTGCCCCAGAGTTCTGACAGGAGTGAATTCCCAACAGCAACACCTCATGTTCTATTAGCCAGAAAATAATAATTGTTCCAACCAGAAGGAAAACCAGGGGTTTATAGTCCCATGGGTAAGGGTGACACTTTTCAGAATAAACCAAATGTCTCCACTCAGCTCCATTTCAAATGGAATTTAATTTAAATGAAAGGATTCTGCAATAGCAGCGTTATGAAGTTTGTTCTGAAGGACTTTTAAACTCCCAGACTCAGCTCCCTCCAGCCAAAGAAACTCATAAAATCACAGGGGCTTGGAAGGGACCTCTGGAGATCATCTAGTCCACCCGCCCTGCCAAAGCAGGTCCACCCAGAGCAGGACCTTAAAGGTCACCTTAAAGGTGAGTTTGAGTCTCAAATAAATCCTCCTTCTAAACACAAAGAGGAATGTCACATTTCATTGTGGCCAAGCTGAATTTATCACCTGGAAGTGGGTATATCCCCTGCTAATGCCACGTTCTTTAGTTTGAGCCACCACCCAAGAAACACTAAAAACCCGCCCTGAATGGCTGAGGAATATCAATTGGAAAAGAACAAATAAAGAAGAAAGACCTATTCCCACAACTTTCAGTAATTCTGATGGAAAGTATCCTGAACTGCTGCAGGGCTGCTCTCCTGGCAGACACACGGTGCCTCTGCAGCAAACATCTCCCCAAGGTTTGACTCTCAATCACTCTTTACTTCAGTGTCCCATGAGCATCATCCTGCTCTCTTCTCTTGCCCATCTCGGCTTTGCCTTGTTACAATGCACATTATCCAAGACAGCGACTGTCCCTAGTTAAATGCTCATAAAATGGCCAAATTTGTGGATTCTCAGCCTTGGGTGAAGCTTCAAAGCACAACCAGGAGGCAAAGAGTGAGATAATGGAATATAAAAGCTAAATGCTAAGGCAAAGAGAAGCATGAGAGCACGAGGGGAAGAAATCCAAGTTCTGTTTTGCCTTTTTAAATCCAGGAAAGGCCTAAACTGGATTTCAGTACTCAAATACTGTGAGGAGCTATAATTTTTTTTACAGACTTTATAAAGTCAGAAATCAAAGAATGCTGGACACAGCATTTTATCCTCAAACACTAAGTGATAAGAGTCAAATATTCTTGACATATACAAATTATGGAAAGTGATTTAAAACATTTGTGAAATCACAGTTAAGTAATCGGTAAAATTTTTATTGTTTAATGCCTTAACCTGTCTTCACCAGCTACAGCAGTCAAAACAGTTAAAATTTGCTTAATTTTGCAAGTAAAACACTTGGGGAAAGTTTTTTTCTTTTCATCCAGAAGACAGAGAGAACTCCATTTATTTTTTTTTCCCCAGGGACGGGCGAAAGGCAGAGGCGAAGGCAGCTCATCCCCGAGAGCAGCGAGCCTTGACTCACGGCGCCGGGCTCCGGCTCCCCCCGGAGCGCCCCCCGGGACCCCCTCCGCCCCCCGGCCCGGCCCGGCCAAGCTCCCTGAGCATCCGCTGCCGCAGCTTCGGGAACCAAAGCTCAAATCCGGCGTGCGGTCATAACGCGATCGTGGTGTTTGCGAGAGGAAAAGCTCAGCGAGACCATTTCGAGCTCTCGTCCGGCCGCCCCCAGCCACCCCCGTGACACTCGCCGCCTCAGTGCTGGAAGTCGGGGGCCACAAGAGCGCTCCGAGGTCAAAATTGACGGGGAGAAGGAACTCAGGCGCCGCCATGGCAGGGCAATGGCTGTTTCCCCCCCGCCCCGGGCCATGTCACGGGTCTCCCTGGTTCGGGCCCAGCGAACGGGGCTGAAGCCGCGACCCGAGAGCTCCGCGCAGGGCCCAGGCGGCCCCTCTCCCCTCCGTCCCGCTCCAGGCGACTCCTCCACGGGCACAAGACTGAGGGGAACCGGCCTCCGGTGGGGAGCGAGGCGCGGGCCCGGCAGCAGCCTCAGCCCCGGCCGCCGGGAGGGAGCGCGGCGTCTCGGGCCCGGCGGGGCGGGAACTCCCCGGGGCCGAGGGCAGCGGCGGCGCAGGCCTGTGACGGGGCCCGGCCCTTCCCCGCCGCCTGGAGGAGCGCGGGCCCGGGAGGGCGGCGGGGAGCGGTGCGGCCTGTCCGGGCCTGGCCCGGGGGCGGCGGAGCCCGGCGGGGGCGGGGGGGAAAGGGGCGGGCGGGCCGAGGGGGAGGGGGCGGCCTCCCCCGTCCGCTCTTACCTCAGAGGCCCCTCGGGCCCCGCCGGTGGCTGCGCCTTGGGGGAGCCGCCGCGCCCGTCTTCGCCTCAGGAAACCGGCGCCGGCGGCATCGTAAACACGGAGGGCCCGCGCGGGAGGCTCGAGGTGGGCGGGCTGCGACCATAGAGTCCCGGCGGAGGCCTCGCCTAGAAACCCCCACCATAGAGTTTCCGCAGCGGAGCTCCCGCTCTGGCGCCGCCTCCGCCCGGCGGTTTCCAGCCACGGAGACCATCGAGAGGCGGCGATAGAGCGGCGCTGCCGGGCCCGGGGCGGGAGGGCGCCCCCCCGCGGCCCGCCCGGCGCGCAGGTTCCGGGGCCGCAGCGTTTCCCCCCGTCCGGCCGCAGCGCGGGCCCCGCTCGGCCCCGGCCCCGCTTACTGTTCGCTTCAGAAGAGCCGCCTCCGGGGCTTCGGGCATCGCCCGGTGGCGGCTTCAGGCCACAGAAAGGTCAGAGGCGGGGCGGGCCCGCCCGGGCCGGCGGTTCTTCCCTGGACTCGGTTAACGCAGGTGGAGCCGGAGCCCAGCCCGGGGTGGCCCCCAGCCCCCTGCAGGACCGCGGGTTGGCGATGGGGCATTTCCAGCCCTCACCGACACAAACCGAGCCCTTCCCACCGTTTTCAGCATCTCCTGCCCCGTGAACACAAACTGGAAAAGATCATGGTTACAATTAAAGCTTAATGCTTTTTTTTTCCCCATGCTGCTACGTAGAACTTTTAGGTTATTTTGTTTTCAACATTTGTTTTTTAGTTTTACTTCCCCGACCTCACCACCCCCCACCCGGTTGGGTCAAACTCCCCAGTTCACAGGTATTTGCATTAAATCCAACAGGCGGTTCCTGCCCTGACACCGGCCTCGGTGCCCCCGCTGCCTCGGCTGCTGCCCAAACCCTGCACCAGCTCCCGGTCTCACCAGGAGATTCCCAGGAGGTTTCAGCTGCAGAGTCCCGATCCCGGAAGAAGGTGCCCGGGCTGGAGCTGGGAGAAGCACAACAAGAACCTTCAGCCAGGGGAAAAGGGGATCACTCAATTCAAGAGGTGTTTATGGAGAGATGGAGTAGCTGTTTCAATTTACTTAATTAATAAGACAATTCAAAGTTAGTTTTTGGTTGTGGGTTGGTTTTTTTTTTTTGTTGGTTGTTTTTTTTTAAGATGTTTTCCAGTATTTCAAAATTATTTGCTTAATATTGGGATTTCAAAAGAAAAAATAGTAGAATTGCTACTCCTCAGCAGTAGGAAATGTGAAACACCCAGCCAGTAACAGGCACACACAGAGCTGGGCGCTGGGTTCTAATAGGAATTACACATACATGTAACACACAGATATAAATACAGATACTAAACTGTATCTATGAACGTTTGACATAAACCTTCATAAAACCTCTGTGGTCACTTGAGGGCGGCGGAGATGAGTATCCAGGGTTAGATCTCGAGCGCCGCTGTGGTGTCTGCATCATCAGCTCACACTGAGCCCCCAGGGTCAAACCCCCAGTGTCACGTCAGGAACGGCAACGGTTTGAGTGTCAGTCAATCTCTCCCTGAATTCCAGGTCAAAATAAAAACAATAGTAATAGTAAAAGAAAAAAAAGTATCCTTGGGACAGACAGCAGATGAAGAACTGAGCAAGCAATCAGGCACCGATATTTATTAACACAAGACAAAGGAAACACAATCAATGCGTTAATGGAACACTGTCCAGCCAGATGTTACATTTAAAAATGTATAGCTAATCTAATTTTAAATAAATAAAAACTTTATACATAATTACATAATGCTGTAGTCTGAATTCGATAATGGTAAATAAGTTGACGGAAACTAAAGAAAAAATGCATTTAGGGTTAAAATTTATCTTGTTTCTACGGCCTTATTTTCAGGACCGTTAGTACGACACATCTTAATTACACTTATTTAAATCAGAAACGCAGTGCAAATTTTAATGAAACAGGACTCAAAATTTCCTGGACCCCTGGATTTTGCTGAGGGAGCATTCATAAACAGCAAGACATAGAAAATATTTTACTTCAAAGTGTTAAGAATTCCTAGTTTTTAAGCTTCACTTCAGCTGTTCCTTGGAATCTGATGGACAACAGCAGGGAATGATTTGCCTTCTGCCAGTGGGGAGCTGGAAACCCAACCGGGCCATGGGGGCGGTGGGGGCTCGGCCCTGGGTCCGGGAACAGCATCCGAGACCCAACCTGAGCATGAAACATGCCCGGCCAGGCTCTGTCTGGGCTCGTTCTCAGAAAAACGAGGCAACAGTGAAGGGGAACCCTCCCATCTCTGATGGCTCCCTCCCCCAACCCCCCCCCCCATCACCTCTGCTCTGCAGGAACAGACACCCCACCCTGGAGAGGCCACGGGGAAACCCCTCCACACACAGCAGGTCCCCGCACAGGGACGCGTGAGGGCTAATTAGATTATTAGATTTTATCCTCGTCTACAGATGAAGCGGCAGCAGAAGTGAAAGGGCCCCGCGGCAGGTCCTCAGCGGAGCCTGAGGCAGAAACGGGGGGTTTGGAGTCACAGCTCCCTCTGTGCTGCTCCCCACCCACGACGTGGCTTTTCGCTGCCGGACACAAACAGAAGCCCCCGACGCCGGCGGAACCGGGCACCGACGGGCCACGGAGAAGGGAACACGTTCTATGGGCAGGACTGTGAACTTCCAGCTCTCCAACACAGAGAAACGTAATGTGCCAGAATAAAGACGAAAAATTAGACAGTAAAGTTGCAAGATAAAACCCCAAAGCCCAAGAAGCTATCAATACCTATCCAAATAAAAAACAAGGAGAAAAAAAAATATCAAGATAATCCAATATGTCATTCAAAAATGCCATTTCAGAAAGCCCATCTGCCACACGCTGAGAATTTTTTATCAAATTAATATACACCTTTCTTATTTCTGAAAAATTGCAAGTAAAACTAAAAGACAATCCTAGAACTGTACTTAAAATCCACTTCAATGGACAAATGAAAGCATTTGTTGAAACAGTTTATCTAAAGCTTTGATTTGAGTAAGAAAAAGGTGAAGACCATCAGAATTTTCTTCTGAAAGGGGCAACGCTGAAGCGAGGCTGTGCTGCACGCTGCGCTGCCGGGCAGGAAAACAGGAAAAACACAGTGCTGCGTACTGAGAGCAGGGAGAACACCTTCTGTGCCCCTTACACCTTAAATACATCACAGACCAACTCCATCAGCCACAGCTACATCTGCCACTTGCCTCACTGTGGCCAATTTGTTAAAAACTAAATCTATTAAAGATGTCACAGGTTTTTGGGATGCAGAGGGCGAGAGCCTCGGGAGCAGCGCGGTGGAGCGGCACCGCCGTGGCAGGCACAGGGCGCGCGCGCCTGGAAACCCAAACATTTGCCAAGAACTCTTCTGTCTGCACTTGCCATAACATCTTCCAGTTTCTAAATCTATTCCCCCCTCCCAAATATTTTTCAAAAATGGAAAAAAAAACCAAACTGGAACTGGGATTGGGATTGGAACTGAAATTGGATGGTAGTTAAGGTATCTAAAATTTAAGTCCTGTTTTTGGTGAAGAGCTAACAGAACGCATCAGGGGTTTTTCAAAACAAAACAGGGGTTTGCTTAGAGATGCCCTCTGATAACTGCCACAGGATGTGCAGAGCTCATTCTATAAACTCTTTAAAAAATGCCTCAGAACTCTGCATGAGGTCATCTGGACCATTTTAACTCCAAGTTCATTTCATACTGTATAGACCACATTTGACTCAACAAACCCCACTCCAACCTGTTGCAGTATCGGGTAGCAGCTCATTGCTTCCAAAAACTGTATTTTCTCAACACCCAGAGGGATTTATTGTTCTTAAAAGTTTGATTATTAAGTATTAGACAAAAGGAAGGTAATTTTGAGTCAAAGCTGAAGCAGGGTCTCTCCCTCAGCCGCTGTGCAATCACTGCCCAACATTAAGAGTTAAACCCGCTGCTTGCAGGCTTCTCTTTCTGTAGTTACTGATGAGAATGCCAACATGGTATTTTGAAGGCTGGGATATTAATTTTCACAAAGTTAATTAGCAATGTGATTACCAGAACTGCTTTATCTCATTTTTGTTCCACCTCCTGTGGACAAAAAGTTGCATTCAACTTAAATCCCAGAATTAATTCTTTCTAGTGAACGCTTTGAGGAACAGTGGGTTGTTGCTGCCCAGTTTCCATGAAAGCCTGTTTACAGTAGTTCTTGCTCTACCAAGAGGGAACTCTATGGAATAACGCTTGAATTGCACGAACAGGGACTTGAACCGTGTGTCAATCCAAAGGAATTCTTTTCCCTTTAAACACAAAGTGTCCCAGAGGGTGGAGGCAGAGGCTGCCCCTCAGGGGCATCACACCATTTACAGATTTTGGGTTTGCACTGCCATTTCTACCAAATTCCATGCTCCTCTTTAAATTCAGCCTCTTCTAGAAGGATGTGCCTTAAAATCACAGGTTTCTAACATGCTATGATACACTTCTGGCCAGCAATAAAAGACTACATACTGAAATAAGAAAACTTGTGAAAGACGTGTGTATCTCACATTAGCTCTCCAACCAAACGCAACTACGCCAAGGACCACAAAAGTTAATTGTCCTTAAAAACGTCTACCTTCAGCTGTCATCATTATCCCAAGTTAATTTTCTAAGTGAATTATGTATAGTAATATTTACATATTTAAAATATAGGCAAAATTCTTTTTAAATTCAAGAAATATCTATATGAATAAGTAACTCTTAGATTCTGTAAGTTATTGATTTGGTCATGGCACAATTTTAAATAAGTCGTGTGATCCCATGGAATGAACAGCTACAGTACAGATGCCAAGTACATGATATAGCAGGGAACTGCGGAATTCTGATGACCCTTTTCTTAATAGTTTATTAGCTTAACTAAATAAACCCTCCCCTTATAGAATCCTAAAACAGTATTAGATAAAAATACAAATATGTACAATGGATGAAAAAAGTAACACTACTGTAAAGGCCTTAGGGATTTTGTAGCTCACACACTTGTCAACTTTGCATTTTCTATAAAGCTCATATTTCAGTAAACTGTTACGAGTGTTTTCCATTGTCTACCACATTTCCTTTTGTCCGACGGTAGTTAACGGGATCTTAACACCACAGGATGAGATGAAGGGAATGTGGCAGCAATCTCAAACTTTATATCAAGTATTAGTAATATTCACCAGCTTTGTTTCTACAGCCACCCTTTGTCACTTAGTGGTCCCGCAAAGTTTCTGAACATCACTTCTCCCGTACGTGTTACATGTTATAGGCTACGTATATGGGGTCTAACTGGTCGGCTAGAAAACTGTCGCGGAGATGCATTCGCTGTTTCTCTCCTCTGGAATTGATAGGAATAACTCCAGGATCCACCACCACCACCACACCCACGATCAGGTAATGTTCTTCCAGGACCACATTTGTAACCAGAGGAACCAAATCCAGGGCTTCCTGCTCGCAGCCACACAGCTCCACCACCACCACCAGCAAGTTGGTCCACGTGAACACAGCACTGAAAGTTAAGAAAAAAAAGTGGCAATCAGAAACCCCAGTTATTTTCACAAAGATCCAAAGTTTACAGTTCTTTGTCCTTAAGAGTTTAGCACCTGCTTTGGGCTGCGTTTCCAAGCGACCTAACTCCGGGGGGACCTAATCCCAGCACGTCAAGATCAGCTCAAACACATCCTGATACCACCCAGTGTGACACACACGCTAAATGCTGCTTTCACTGACTCAAACATAGATGGTTCTTCACACCACAGAGCAGGAAATCATCATTTCTATTTTGAATTAAGGCTCATGAGAAAACATTGAGTCAGTCAACCCAGGATTATTCTGATCTACAGGTGGGAAATGAGGTGCACGACTTGCTGATGGTAACACGAGAAAAGGATCTGAATCTGTTTCACGTATTATTTTTTTTTTTCTGTAAATCCTGCATCTTTGCATGAACATTGCTACATTTCAGCTAGGTTAGGATTAATTCCGTTTTGGCAGCTGTTTTACCATTCAGCAATGCTTCTGTGTGTTCGAGATACAGAAGTCTCGATGTCAATGGGGTGGTACCGCAGCCCCCTCAGTTCCAGCGTTTCATCCAGTGCTCCAACAACGTACAGTGCATCGTGGCGCTCTAGAGAGGAGAGATGGGAAATCAAGCCTATGCATACCATTGGGAGCAGAAACTGGCAGACAATAAATGGAACTTAGATAAAACAAAGCATCTCTGGTATCCAGACGTGTGAAAGCAAGCTCTTCGTCTTTATTTAGAGAATAAAGATGAGTTTCTGCCGTACCTCCGCTGGCTGCCGTGAGCTCAGTCCGACGAACAAAACCAAGGTACCCAGTCCGAGCCCAAAGCGTCTGAGCAGCATCGCCAAAGCTCAGGCGAGTGTTGAAATGATCAGCTTGAAGGGTTTCGTTGTCGTAGATGGTGTAGTAGCCACTGGCCGTGTGCGGACTGTTCACCCAGATCTGCACAGGAAGCAGAAAAACAGTCAGATCCACACACTACGGAACCAGAGCATATGCTGAGTACTGAAATGAACAGGTAATAAACTGTAACAAGAAGGTTCTCCTTTTATCTGAGATCTTCCAATCCTGAACTGCTCTGCATTTAATTCAAACCTCCAAATATCCTGTAGGATCTTAAAAATGCATCTTGCAGATCCTCTCTCCTAATACCTGTAAGCTGAAGATCACCTGAGTAAATAAACTGGATTTTTATAACATGTGAAGTCAAAAAATTGATAATAATCTATCACCACAGATCAAATATACTGCTGTGTTATCAAGATAAGGAAAGCAAAATGTAAATTAGATTATTTGGAAGCCAGTTATGCAAGATTTAGAGTGGAATAAACCTTCCCTTCTAGTAGGCTTTCTTCTTCGTTAAATTTGGCAGTAAAATAACCCAGCCAAAATCTGAACGCTCCAGCAATAATTCAGCTTAAAAAGGCCTCAAGTATCACCACTCACAAACTGTCACCCCGCAGCTTACATAAGCCCACAGAGAGAATTTAGCGCAAGGAGATGACAACAGAAGTGACCCACTTAGCGAAATCTGTGCTTACCTCCCCAAGGTGAGAGTCTCCAAGAGGCCCTTTTGTCTCAGGATTCACAATGACCACTTTGACTCCAGGTAAAATCTAAAAGATCACAAGGAGGACCATGCAACCCACGTATGGATTATCTTCACGCACAACCAAAATACAAAGGCTCCGCAAAGGCACCATTTCACCCACGGAAACTACAAACACAGCAAACACGCGAGGGCATGGACGCTGAAGCACGCTAACGGCGTGAGGGCATTTCGCCACTCAAGAGCCACACTGGGAAGGGATTCCAGACCCGTAAACGTTGCTAGACTCTGATCTTGAAAAATCCAATGTTAAAAGCTACCGGGAAACTTCTTTTTCTTAATCCATTTAAAGAAGGGAACAAGAGCTATAGTAAATGTCAAATGCTGATTTCAAGGATGAAACAGCAGACACTTTTGATGGGGTTCATTTACTGTAAACAGAACCAATTCTCCCGGTTTGCACCAGAGCATGTTCCAAAATCAACAGATACTTCATTATAAATCAAACTGACTTCCCAGAGGAATAGCATAACCAGCTATCCCCTCTTCTCCTGCCATGCCACAAGACTACCTGTCCTCGCTACACATCTAGGTCACGAGGGGCATGAAAATCAACGTGCAGTGATCAGATGCCTTTAGGCAATAAGGAGAAATTACCTTCCCGGATTCTGAGAGCAGCAGGCTTTGTGGAGCCCCCCTTTCCACCAGACGTACTCTGAAGGTAAAGAAAACATTGTCAGGAAAAAAACCAGAGCTGCAATCTGCTGAGAGGTGTGATAGCTCAGTATCGTTACAACATTGTATAGAGTTAGTAAATAAGTTGAAATAAACCGACTGTACCTGTCATGTCTCAAGGATTTCAGATCGACATACACCGTGGTGGGATCAGGCCCAGATGTTCCCTGAAGAGTTAACATTTTTAAAAAAAAGTCAATGTCTCTACAGCAGTCAGGGTAACTTCTGCCTGAGCTCATAAACCTTTCCTGGGGTTTCTTACTGGCAGCAAAATTCATATTCACATTTCCCCACCTTTGCAGTTGCACTAAGGGAAACACTGCAGTAACCAGGGTGTTTTCTCTCCACACCAACACCAGTGTAGGAGGTGTCTCTGGGGAGGGGGGGCTGCTATGGAAACAGCCCAGGCACACTTAGCTATCGGCCCTGGGGCAACTAGTCACTGTTTACATGGAAATAAACAGTTCTCTGATGCCGTGTTCCACTTGCTTTAAGCATCTGCAATATAATCTGGCAGCTGAAAACAAGAGAAGCTGCTTAAATCTCGTGCCAGCTGTTCTCTACAAAGCAGATGTTGGGCTACACAATGCAGAAGCCTGTGCACAGCAGGAATTTTGCCGGTTCAGAATGCAGCTGAACCTGGAAACGTGATACCTGGGACAGCACATGCACCAGAAAGCCCTGGGTTACCTGTAAACAGATTGCAACGTTGACTCTCGAGCCAAAGGTGGTGCTTACAGCACGAGAGGACAGGCCAATGTCTTTGAAGAGTTTGGAGAAGGAATGAGTGAGAGAAACTCGCGGCCGTTCCTCTGCAACTACTACACAAGTCCGGACACAGGACAGATTGATTCCTCGTGCCTGGAAAAAGCACAAATGAGCGCGAAGGGCTGTAGGTGTTAATTACCTCTGCCGCCCTGCACCGAGATCTGTCCCCACACAAGTAGTGACATTTGCCTTTTATCCCTGGAAATTACTCCAGAAACGCAGGGCAAACCCTCTTCTTATGTTCAAGTTATTTCCTCTTTCAGCTTCTATTTGTAATTATAAAACCTGTCTGGCCACAGCCTAGAAACACCGCTAGAAGAAAATACACACTAGCGGTGCTTCTTCCTCTGGTACAGAATGTAGCATCCTGTGCTTCTCAGCTCTGATCACATCTGCTATTCACTGCTTATATAGATGGAAACTAAACCAAGTGAGACCAAAGTCATTTACTGGAATTACACTGAGTCTTTAACAAAACCAGGACCAGAATCCATTATCATTTCTAGACATGATCATGAATGCACTGACCAGCACTAGCCAGCTGCTGGAATCTCTGTATTACGCTGTTTAACTGGTGACACCCCAAAGCAGACAACACCAGACCATGACTGATCCTTAACCTCACAGTACGCTACGTCAGTAAACCTCACGCAAAAAGCCACTTCAAGTGTTTTATGTAGCTATTTTTTTTCCCCTTCCTCTCATCTCCAAGGAGAAACCTCCTCTGTGCAGCAAATCGCCTGACACGTGTGATTTGCATCATGTGCTGGTCGAGGCCCTCGCTGCAGACTCTTACACGAGTGACTCCCCTGCAGAGCATCCTGCTGCCAGCACCTCACCCCAGGCTCTGCCCAGCACCCTCCTCCCAGGGAATCACAGAATTCTGAGAGTTGGGAAGGGCCTCTAGAGATCATCCAGTCCAACTCCCCTGCCAACGCAGGGCTGCCCAGAGCACATCACTCAGGAGCATCCAGATGGGTCTTGAAGATCTCCAGAGAAGGGGACTCCACACCCTCTCTGGGCAGCCTCTGCCAGGGCTCTGGCACCCTCACCAGAAAGAAGTTCTTCCTCATATTTGAGTGCAACTTCCCATGTTCCAGCTTGTGCCCACTGCCCCTCGGCCTGTCACTGGGAACCACTGAAAAGAATCTGGCTTCATCCTCCTTCAACCCACCCTTTAGATATTTGTAAACATTGATGAGGTCTCCCCTCAGCCTTCTCTTCTCCAGGCTGAAGAGTCCCAGCTCTCTCAGCCTTTCCTCATCAGGGAGATGCTCCAATCCCTTAATCATCTTAGTTGCCCTACGCTGGACTCTCCAGTAGTTCCCTGTCTCTCTTGAACTGGGGAGCCCAGAACTGGATGCAGTATTCCAGTTGTGGCCTCACCAGTGAGGAGCAGAGGGGGAGAATGACCTCCCTCCTCCTACTGGCCACACTCTTCCCTGTGTGACCACACTCTTCCTTCTACTGGCCCAGGATTCCATTGGCCCTTTTGGCCACAAGGGCACATTGCTGGCTCATGAAGAGTTCGCTATCCACCAGGACTCCCAGATCCTTCTCCTCAGTAGTGCTTTCCAGCAGCTCCACCCCTATCCTCTAATGGTGCCTGGGGTTCTTCCTCCCCAGGTGCAGGACCCTACACTTGCTCTTGTTGAACCTCTCCAGCCTGTCCAGGTCACGCTGGATGGTGGCCCAGCCCTCTGGAGTGTCAGCCAGCCCTCCCAGTTTGGTATCATCAGCGAACGTGCTGAGGATACACTCTGTCCCCTTGTCCAGGTCATCCTGCACCACGATACCCCCCCATTGCCCGGGGCTGCAAATAGATTTTGCTGCTATTGCTTTTTGGGCAAGCTGCGGACTGGAGACTCAAGCAACAGGAAAACTGCTGTATTTAACAATTGTATCACTTTGCTTTAGCTTCAGACTTTCCTTAATTTATGTAAGATCACACTCAGGGAATGTTTCTTACCTTTAACATTTCAACTTGGTTTCCAAGTCCCTTTGTGCACAGTTCCATGACTGAATAGGAACAGAAAGTGTCCCTTATTTTATACTGGCTGACAGTAGATAACCAGAGAAAAAGATTGGATTCCAGCTCCATAGGAGGAATTAAAATTGACTGGTGCCCAGAATATACACTGCGAAGAACATTAAGGAAGAAAACATTTTTTGTATAGCATGTAGTTATCTTTAAATTAATATTTACTGTATTTTCACGGTGGGACTCTGATCTGAGGCAAGCTGACAATAGCTCCAATGCCCACCTTCACTAGCAACATCATTTTAAACATACAACTTACTCTACAAGAATAATAATTCATATGCACACACACTGTCAGAGTGAAGAGACCTGGCTCAGCCCCATAGTTTACAGAATGAGAACTCCCTCACTGCAACATATAATCAAGGAAGAAAGGCAAGAGAAACATTCTGGAGCCAGTAATATTTGGCAGCACAAACACACATAATGTAAGAAAGGATAACATCTCGCTAATCTGCAGGAAAAGGGAACATATTATTTTCAGTTCAAAGACAAATTCTCCCCTTACTATAAATTAGTAATTTTGGTAATGTCAGAATGCCTGTAATTACACCAGATAAAGACACGGACTGCCATTTCCCGTTTTTATCCAGCCAAGAGTTAATCTTTTCCTTTCTCCCCTCAAAAGCTGTACCTGCAGAGGCACCAGAGCACAAACCCCAGGCCACAATAGGGGTCGAGACAGATCGCGATCTGCCGGGAGGAGTAGAGCTCGCACTGAAGC
The DNA here is from genome assembly GCA_025769975.1 of Gallinago jamesoni. Classification (NCBI taxonomy): domain Eukaryota; kingdom Metazoa; phylum Chordata; class Aves; order Charadriiformes; family Scolopacidae; genus Gallinago; species Gallinago jamesoni. Next base: position 467,995 of record JAOQGH010000017.1, on the reverse strand, counting down.
TTGATGGCCCTGCAAAGGCCACTCACGGCTGCGTGGGACATCTGCAACACAGGAGACAGAGAAACCCTGCTGAAATTCAAGGACATCAAAATAGGACTGTATCAGGACACATTGGTAAGAATAAAGATAGTTTTGCCTTGAAAACACTTCTCCATAAACTGTTCCTTCTTCCTTTACTTTCCATAGCAGCGGCAGAGCACTGCGGGACCCTCTGAGCCACATCAAACCAGAAACAGTGATACCAACAGCTACTGCTTAAAAGCTTTAGGCATCCCAGGCTTCAAACATCATGAATGACAGCCTAAGGGTTTCATTTTTCAGTTTCTTATCCTCTGTCAGCTGCATTCCTGTCCTGCCCTTGGTGGGGGAACGCGGTGGCTCGCAGGGCTCCCCGGCAGCAGCAGAATTCCTGATGCCTGCTGCAGAGCCCCCTGTTCCTACACTGCAGCACAATATCACACTGCATCCAGAGTTTTATCAAAACAAAAGCATGGTCTTTATTTAAGCTACCAGAGCCGCTTTGGTGGAGGTTGAGACGAGAGGTGGTTCAGAACATCAGCCAAAGACAAGACACCAACCCCCCTCCCCCGATATCTAAGCCCATTTTCCTGTACCTTTACTCCTGTGAGCATGCCCGTTGTGGAAACACTAAAATCTAGATACGCCAACATTTCAGCTGTAGGTGGCTTATAGATCTGAGACAGCCGCTTCCTGGGCAAGTCATCTGTACAAGAAAGAAACAAACATGGTTAATTTTGGATTACTGAATTGGTATTTGAAAGAACACAACTTGCAGAACACGCAAGATGGACAATAAAGCTTTCTATTAATTCTCTTTCCAAAAGACTAGTATGAAAAGACTCTTGCCAAAGTTCCCACATAGAAAATCACTTATTCTCAGGAAAAGGGAGAAGAGACCAACTTGCTCTTGTCTTCAGGAAATTAACAGATCTCTAAAACATATTTTAGAGTAAAATTATTTTCCATGCATGGCTCAACAAATGCAGAAGAGATGTCGGTAAACAAGGTTAGACCTAGCTTGTATCTTGGATTGTTTTTCTAAATATTCAAACAAATTCTTAAGAGCCACCCAGTTAGCATCAGAAATGGGAAGTGGTCCCTTTGGAAGTCAGCAGTAACCCCTAGGCAGAACCCCCAAAATTCTTTTAGCCCACAGACCACACCTGTGTCAATGATGGTTGGCCAGGTTTTCACATCTACAGCAGCAGCTGCTTCTCTGGATTTCAGAAGTCTCATTAAGGTCTGGGTTGTGAGAATACAAGCAGCTTTGCTGACCTAAAAAGATAAACACTTACTAAAAAAAAAAAGAAAAGGAAGACAAAAGCATGTCCCGGTGGCATCTAATGTTCAGAGAGTGCATTTTACCATCTGTAGCCAGCTTCCCCTAACGAAACTGCATCAATTTCTTTGGCTTCTGCAACACCACGCTCTGCTCTTCCTTCGCCAAAACCCCAAAACACAGAGTAAAATGCAAATAACCACGTCAGAGCAGGCAAGACCCAATACCCGCTCTACATCTGGCTTTCTGCCCATGGTTATAGTGGGGAGGCTCCTTTCCTGCTTACGGGCCTTGGACAGTAACCAACAGTGGGATCTGCGCTTGCCCAGCACTCAGGACTGTCAATGGGAAACTTTAAGTACTAATAACACGTTCATATCCCTCAGAAACCACCTTTTTTATAGCAATTCATCTTGCACACAAGGAGAGGTAGTTCTCTCTTGCCTTTCATGAAGGAAAACACTGTCTTTCAGCTACAAGATGTGCTTCCACCACTGCTGTCGTGCAGCAGCACAGGCGTGGGGACCACGGTGTCGGCCACCGCAGCCCGAGAGGCCGAAGCGAGAGCCCCGTTACTCACTTCCACGATCATTCGCACGGTGGGCAGCGTAGCAGCGAGGCTCTGAGCGTGAGGCGGTCGGACGGTCACGGGGATGCAGCCAGCGTACAAACAGCCATAGAAGGCGGTGATTAGCTCAACGCCTGCAAGGACAGGACAGGCTGTAGTGTGGGACACTGGTGACACCAGCCTTTCCCCCCCAAGTACTTTTTCTCCAAGCATCGGTTACAATTTCCTTTAGGAGAAGGTACACACACCCGTCACTTCCACAGCCCAGATGTGCAACAGAAACAGTTCCAACACCGCGGGCAGCACAAGGAAGCTAAGAAAGCTTGGGATAGGGAAAGTAGAGAAGACATCACACAGAAAACCATCTTGGTCTTATAGGAAAAGAATGTTCCGAGTGTCAGTCAGGCTCACGAGTCAGTCAGGACAGAACAGCACTGTCGGACAGGGCAAGAGGTATGCACCAGAGAGCACCTCTCACTAGCAGCGAGCAGCTTATGCGGGCCCAGTGACAGAGCCACCGGGCAGAGCAGGCAGAGCCCTGTCCCACGGCTCCCAGCTGCAGGAAAGGAGCCCGCAGTCTCACATGTAGCACCCATTTTCTGAACAGCTGAAGGCGACGGCATCAGCCTCTACCAGAAGCCACTGTCTCACAGCAAACTATAGGCTTTCCCTGGATGCCAACATGACTTCAGACAAATAACATCTGAAACAAACACGAGTTGAGCGGTCTCTGGCAGGGCCACGGGTGCAACTCTCCAACACAGGCCATTTCCAGTAACTTTGCAGTGACGGGTCATACCGGCGATCTCTGGTAACCACAGAAAGGCCCTGAAGCTTTTATTCTACACATCGTGACACAGCAGGATCCAGCCTTCTCAATCAAAAGGTACAAATGGGCTTTTCCAAAACTCTAGAGAATCAAAGTTGGAGTCCTGATAGTACAAGACATTAGGACAGCCCTCTCTGCAGTCAGAACCAGATCTGTGAGTTCTGCAGTCCCTACAGTACCGCTGTTTCCATGCTCTCTCCTGCGTTTCCAGATCTCAGTGAGATTTCAAAGAAAGACCAAGCTTCATTTCCACAGTGGGACACAGTCATTACTAAAGCTTGCTTACCAGGAGGATAAAGAAGCACCACATTGTCTCCTGCATTGAGATGTCCTTTGTCAAACAGAACTGATGCAATTCTCTCAGCTTTTTTGTGCAACTGAAGGCAGGTGGCTGTGCACACAGTGGTTCCCTTGAAAGGAGACAAAAATACTCAAAACAAGGCCTGGCACAACATGTGTCAGCAAAATGGCTGCTGAAAAAAAAAACCAAACCAACAAAAAATCTTGCTTGCTAGCGTCAGTCTATAGCTACTAGTTATCTATACCTATAGGCTGCTGGCATTCAATGAGCCATTTATCCACTATGGTATCAAAAAGGTAGAGATAGAGTTAGAGCTGCTCTAGAAAAATCTACCTTCCAGGGAGTCAGTTCAGGTCTTCTTGCACCAGAACCTTGCCAGAATATACTCAACAGGGATACACCATTAAATGATACAGGAACCAGTGGGACCTACAAACACGCTCAGTTTTAATATGAAGCACTGAACCACAACAGTCATTTATCTCAAGTGACCTATAGGTTCAAAGGTTCAAATTTTAAGTTACAAATCTATGGGCAAAATCTGGTACAGAGACTAAACAGAGGGCACTGGAATGGGCAAAAGATTTTAAACAGAGTCTCAAACTTGCACTGAATAATAACATGCTGCGGACCTCAAAAAAACCCCAACGACCCAGCACTGAATGTACCTTGGCATTTAATAAAAGGAAGAGTGGGTGGTCAGGAGTTGCTTGAGCTCTCCACTGCAATACCTCTGTCAGGAACTGGTGCTGAAACAAAGAGGCAGTAATTAAACACTGGTGTTTCTACTTCAGAGGCAGTATTTAAGTCTACTTCATGTTGCTGCTTTGTATTCAGCTGCAGGGTAAATTCTTTTCCCATTCTCTAGTTGTAATAAATACTGATTTACCTTTTTAACTAAATCATTGTCTTCTATTTGACCAAGGTCTCTTCCAGAGGCTTGAGCGATGCGCTTCCCAGCAACCAGGTTCCCCACCATCACAGAGGCAGGGCCAACACCTGTTGATGAAGAACAGCCGCATGAAATCCGGACTTTTGATGTAAATAGGAAGGAGCAGGCCCAGAACTGCAATCTGCAGGACGGCAAAGGAACTAAGATTCTCTGCAGGATCCCACTGCTCCTGGGCATGGGCACAAGAAGAGAGGTAATGAAACCTCACTGACAGAGTTCAGAAGGCGTTGCTAGTCTCCTGGTCATCAGCAGAGAGAATCCCAATGAGTTTTAAGTAGGAATCAAAATTCCTGACTGACACGTGCAAAGAGAGGCCCTAAACAGGCTCCAGCCTCAGGCCGCAAGACAAGCTCTGGTCCCTGGCACGTAGGACACTCAGTGTCGGAGGCACCACACGGCTTCCTAGGTCTGAGACTGTGAACTTCAGTTTATTAACATTAAAGGGGCTTGTGTTACCTGGTTGTTTCTGCCTGGGTTTTGGCAAGTTCGTCACACACGTGTGCGGGCACATGAGGATGTTGCATGGATGCAGAGAGCCCTCCAGAAAGTGCTGCTTAGTTTGAGAGATATGGATCCCTCCCAATGGCGTTTTTGGCAGTGTATTGGCTGGCACAAGAGCAAGGCAATAAACACCCACTTGGTGAATGCTGTCAATTGCCTAGAGAAAGGAAAGACAGTCACTGGAGTTCTGGGTACTACTGGACACAGTCTGCTGCTACCGGCCACAATGACATATTGCAAGACAAATCCCTGCATGGGTGGTGTCCACGCCAAGGGCAGGGGGGTTGGAACTAGATGATCTTTAAGGTCCTTTCCAACCCAACCCATTCTACAAGTCTATGATTTATAAGTTACTGGAGGGGCAAGTCAGTCACTATTATTCCGTTTCACCTCTGTAACAGCAGCAAGCCCTGTGGTAAGAGCTTGTAAGCATCCCTGCCTTTATCATCCGTTTCATGTACAAGAAATCCTTTTTTAAATCTTTCGTGACCAAAATCCCAAAATACACACAGTTGCTTGATGAATCATATGATTCTGATCTTCAGATTTTATCCATCTGCCTCCTCTGAACCATCACACTCCAATCCTTTTTGTCTGCCTCAGCGTTCAGGCATCTAATACATTATTCAGACCACCAGGTCTTTTCCCCCGAGTTTACCTCCTTCACAACCTGAAACAACACTCACGAGAATGACCTACATGCAATGCAGGCAGCTCTCAAAGCAAGCATTTGCTGCTCATTCCACTTACTTAGGGCTACACTAATTCAGCTGTTTTAACCTTTCTCTGCTTACTCCCTGAAAATGCATCTCCGAAGGATAAGGGTGACTTTAAAGTGTAACTTTGAGCACCAGCATGAGCCGAGACCAAAAGCAGAACTCCAGAGCCCGAGCACTGGATCAGCTTTGCAGTGCTGAGAGGCAACTGTGTTTCTCTACACGGTCATCTTGCTAGAACAAAGCTGTCCACTTTGTCAGTGCCTGCGCTATTCTGCGTTGCAGCCGCATTCCCAGGACCGTCAGGACACAATGGAACAGCTTGTACACAGCAGATGTCCCCAGCTTGTGACCCTGTAAAAATACCTTGTGCCAAGAGGGATCATGAGCCTGTGCTCTTTCCATCTGGGGTGTGCTGATGGCCTCTGATCTGCCCACACACCAAAAACCTGCACAAACTCACCTCGTTCACCTACGCCATGGGCTCACCTGCAGCACTCGACTCATCCACTGAAAACTGTCCTCTTCAGATGCATCTGGCCTCTGCTCTGCAACCACCACAATCCTCTCGTCGTAGAAGACAGACACTGAGAACACAGCGATCCTAAGGAAAAGGGAAGAGCCATACCGGCACAAATTCCAGTTTACTCCTTGGGAACAGGAAGCCAAGGAAACAGACTGAAGACAGAACTTGTAAAAAGAGAAACAAACCCATGGGGCAAAGACAGAGAGAAAACATTAGACAAGTAAAATTGAGTCAGAACAGAAAGACTTTGAGGATGGTAAGGGATTAATTCCACCTTCTGATGAAATTTCTACAGAGCGTAGTCCCCTGTCCTCTCAACCTGCCATCACATTTCTGTTCCAAGCTGTGGCAAATCACCAAGGCAATAAAAGCTTTAAAAGCATCTACAGGATGTAGGGGGCTTAAAATCTCCTGTTAAGTCCTAGAAACTTGAGCTCAACCTTGCCTGGGGGTGTAGAAAATTATATCCACAACTGCTAAATAAAATTAAGTATCTTTGGACACTAATGAAACTCTTCCTTGCTGCAGAGCACCAGCCAGCAGAACCAACTACCACAGAGACTTAAAAGTAAATTCTGCAGAGACAGAGAATTAAATTCTCCGTGTGGCCAACTTATCTCGTTACTTGATTCCATCCCCTGAAGTACACAGACTTGATGAAAAGCCAGACAGGATAGTGGGGAAAACAGACCTGTGTTGGGCAGAATCAGACCAATTGCTATCTAAACCAAAACTGTATTTACTTTAACTGAGCTTCTGCCCCAGAAAACCCATTACTGAAGAGAAATTGAAGAACATAGCTGTTTGAACGATTTCTTCTTCATACCTGAAGGAACCTGTTTCATTATGTTACATGCAGAAGCTTGTGGGAGGGGTAAGGTTTATATTTTGCTAACCTTCCTCTGTAAACTGTTTTTATTGACTCTACTGCCAATCCAGTTGCTACGATGTCATCGGCATTATGTCTGCGTCCACTGACGGTCAGCAACCCATCCATTTTTCCAACCACAAACACCAGGCTGCCCTGAAAGATAAAAAAGTATCTGCGAGTAACCTACATGAGGTGGATATTCAAATGTCTTTGATGACTTGCATATTTTGTAACTATGACTACATCAATGGAATTTGCATAAAACACCTTTTCTTTCTCTTTAAATCGCATCATTATGGCTAAACCAGGAGAAGTATTTTAGCCACCTGGTGAGGCAAGACGCTCCAGTGCTCATAGCAGAACCGCCATAAGAAAAGCTTCTCACATTTGGCTGCAGAAGAATTAGCAATCTGAGAATGTACCAAGAAGCACAGTCAGGTTCAGTAATGCCAGCGTGCTGGAACAGCAAGGCAAGGGTTCCTACGGACTCAGGGAAATCCATTAACTTCTGTAGCCAAGCGCTTTTGGTTTAAACATTCAAGGCTGTTAGCAGAAACAACAGAATATAGCAAGGCTCCAACACTCTGTTACGTACGGGTCCAACAAAGCCCAGCAGGCCGGAGCGGACAAACGGCACGTCGCCCACCGGGGAGCCAGCCGAGTTCATCGGGATAACCTGCAAGAAGAAGGGAGAGCACTGCAGGAAAGGGGATTTGCCCGAGGACACATCCCCCATGTCAAGAACTGCACTGTGTGTGAGTGGAGTGGTGAGAAGGGGAGGGAATCCTTGGTGCCGTCGCCATTTTAGCACCGTGGGAGACCTTTATGAAAGGGGAACAGTGAATATATCTAACCCTAGGGGTTTTCCAGTGTATCTTTTTAAACAGCAACATTAACACAAGTTACAAACCCAAGAGATTATACAAGGCTATCAGTTCTACACAGGAAATAGGGAAAGAAAGATGCATTCTACTATACATACCTCAAATGTATTCTTTGTCACCCCTGCCAGTCCATAATACATCATTCCTCCTGCTCTGGAGCTAACACAGATTTCACCGATCTCATCTGTTTTACAGAGCTGAGGCGGTCCATCAGGTTTCACGATGCACATCATTCCTAGGGCAAATTGCAAATTGTTAAAACAGTCCCCGGGCTGTGCCTTGTATAAGAGCTGACACATTTCATGGTGACAGGGACAACAGCCTGTGGGGACTGTCCCCCCCCTTCCCCCCCGAGGCTGAACACGGAGAAAACACTGACCGCTGCTTCTTTTAAAAACGTTCCAGACCATTTGCAAAGAGTTCTTACAGGAGACTTCTGCATGTTTTTACCTCCTGGCATCACGTGGCCAACATCCTGGACAGTGAGAGCAGAGTTTTTATCTTCGGTGTTGACACGAATCACACCAAAACTCAGCCCGTTCATGGACAGGATGGCTCTTCCCGGCAAAGGTGCCCCAGGGACCCCAGGCCTTTGAAGGACACAAAATCAATACACTGAATCAGGCACATGGGCTGTTACTGGGCTCACATGAAGACACCACAGCAACAGAAATATGCATATTTCAGTGCCTCCGCTTTGCATTACAAATTTAAAACTGTGAGATGACATCACCTCCCAGAAGAGCCACACTGAGCAGTAAGTAAGAAATCATATTCCTGGGCACGTGCAGCTCTTCCAGCTCTTTAGCTTAGCCCAGTTAAACACCAGCTCCCAAGCCAGCTGATTGCAGGACTATTTATTAGAGAAGGCAGCAATGAACAGCAACAAACTATGAAAATCACTGTTCAAAGTGATATCGAATTTCATCTCCGATTCACGAATACCACGCTAGCAGCATAAATCAAGAGTAGGAAAAAGCAGTGCACAGCTCTTACAGGCACTGTTGAGCTGTCAAGACATCTTAGAGGGAAAAAGCACTCACATCTTAGGAGAAATATTTACAAACTTGGCTATTGAATACCTGACTGCACACAGTAAATGTCAGTGGAGCTTATTACACACTTAAGTCAACTATGACCAACTGATGTGTGAAGAGGCCTCGGCCGAGATCACTTAATCCAGCGAACGGACTGGACTGCGAGGCTGCACGCCCATTACCTCCGTATTGCAATAGTCATCGCTTCTGGAGACGTGGCACATGGACAAATTGCTTCTGGCTTAAGCCCATGGCTCTGGAACAAGCTCAGGAAGGCATCACATGAGGAAACGGACCCTGGAAAGAAAGAAAATATGCCAGTATGTCTTAAATTAATTTGATTTTTAAAAGTGTTCGTAAAATAACCTAGAAGTGCATGCAGTGTATTTGCAGAGTAAACACACTGCATCACTTCTATAAACCGCAGGTAGCATCTTCCAAGACACCCACCACAAAGGGTCTCAAGTGCCTCCTGAATGGGACTTGAGAACTGGCGTGTTCTCTTGGACAAGTCTGTTTTTCTCCCCCAACACGCTCACGGTACAACAGGCTTAAAGTACTTTCCAAACCTCCAACAGTTACTGTACATACATAAGGTATGTTTCCACACAGGATGCATAAGCAAAACGGGTCTAATGGTATTCCAAGCATCCCTTCCAGTTGGTGCCATCTAGACAAACATTCTTTAATCCTTTTCACTGACAACATTCCCTGCAGATTTTTCTGGGAATTTTCTCCCCTTCAAAGTTCTTCTTAAAAGCCTTTACCTTAACCCCCATGAGCAATTCAAAACCAATCTTGCCATGTCTCCCAGAATTCTGTTTTACCCACAAGAGCTCCCCTTTCAATTCTCCCGTTTCTGCCTTTGCAGCATCATTCACAAGTCGTACTCGAAGGACGAAAGCAGAGAAACCGCTTTGCCTGGAGCTCACATCCCACAACCCACAGCTCCGTGTCATGCCCAGCTGTCCTCACTGAAATCTTCCCCGAGGGTTCTACCAACAGAGCAAAGCGCGGAGAAAAAGAGCAGGATGTGGATACTCACAGGGATTCGCACCATCGGTTACAATCAGCATGCGCAGAGAACTCAAACTGACATCTCTTTGGTCTCGATGGGCCATCATGGCCCAGTGCAAGTCTCGACACTTGACTAAAGCAACTTTTGCTGCAAACCAACATAAAAAGGATGTAAGGACAAATGCAAGCTTTCCATGAATCATTTTTGTACGAATACACACTCTAACGCCCCCAAATGAGAAAGCTGTCACTAAAGCAAGCAAGCCTTAATTAATTGAGCCTGCAGTAACAGCAAACCCCAACATACAATAGCATCTGCTGTGGCACACAGGCCGTTTGCCCACCGCCTGAGCCAGGGTCTGTCGCTATTGCAGCTCCTCCTCCAAAGCACATAAATCATTAACACCATCTGAATGTCCTGGATGAAGACTGGGGACCGATGGACCTCGCTGTGCTCAACTATTTGCTTGGACTCATGAAAGGCACTGGCTTCAAGTACACAGGTTGCGAGGTCCCCGTCAAGTGCACTGACGTTCACACGGCATATTGTGTATATTTAGAAATATTTGTATATATATTTATATATATTGTATATTAAAACACACACACACATATATATGCATATATTTAAAAATAAATTAGAGTTTCGACTCTTGAGATTTGTCACGGGAGAGCAAGAAGACAGGCTCTAAAGCATTTGTGATTTTAATGCCCACCGCTCATTTGTCCTGGGAACTTCAAGCTAAAGCTGTGGAATACACACAGTTACCTTTGTGGGCATGAACTCTCTGCACCCAAGAGAGTGGACAGGTTTTCATTACAGAATACGGCACACTGATAGTATGTAGCTTGTTCATTACATTCTGAAAAACAGAAAAAAGATTTTTAGACAAGGGCTCGCAAAACCCATCATGAAGCAGAAAGAGGAGTCACCCTCACTCCCCGTCAATCCCTGCTGCACTATGAATTCACATAAGGTTTCTGAGGATGCTTCTACACTTCCCCTGGAGAACTACAGATCTACCAGGGAGAGAAACAGGTGACTTAATCGGCAACAGTCCTCAACCACCTCCTCAAATATCATAATTATAAAGAGTTATGAAACGCTTCAGAAAGTCCTTGCAGGCCCCACTCACCGTCAGAATGCCATGCCACAACCCTGCATCCTTCTTAAAATCCAAAACATTCACTATCGTTTCACCTGGGAAAAGAAAGTTGTAGTTTTGAAGTGAAATGTGCCAGGACAACTGTGACCATTATTTATGCTGGAATTTGCTTACGTTTGAATGTGTCAGATCTGCTCCAAGAGGCACACACCAGCCTTGTTTGTCTGATTATACATTTTACTAGTCAGAGCTCCTTGTTATGCAAAATAACACAACTGAACATGAGTTTAAGAGAAGGAACACATCCCAGAAAGTTGCAAGAAAATGACATTGCAGCCTGTAGCATACATCAGAAGAACAGGAAGGGTCTTAACCTCATTATGCAGGAGCAGCAGCACGGGAAGAGAGAACATCATTCAAGCACTGACTCCCAGAAGCAATGGAAATCAAAGTGATGGCTTCCAAAAGACAAACCCTGCATTTTAAAGTACTATGACGAGCAGCTCTAAAAATAAAGTTTCAGTCATGGATACATAAATTAGCTTGATTTACAAGGTAGACCAGACTAAAACCATATTCTATAGCAGAACTCTCTGTACTCCCACCAGCTATTTCCAATCTCCATTTCTGGATTAGCCAAAAAGCCTCATGCAACTTGTATAGAACCAGTTTACGCACGAGGCGCTTTGATATTTACACACATTATCAAGAATAAAAGTTTGGAAATGCATTTTAACGGGTGATCCATCAGTACACCAAGAGAAATACTCCAGTCCTTTGGAAAACGCTTCCCTTTTCATTCATCTGAACAGACTTGTTAACTTTCTAGACATGATGCAAATCCCACTTTTTACTCCTCTTCACTATGGCAGTGAAAGTGACGTAGATTGGGATGGAAAAGAGTACAGGCAGTCTTGAGTTTTGGGGAGAATTAATCCATAACTCCTCCCTCCCACCTTTTTTTTTTTTTTTTTTTTCAGTAGGCACTATTGCGTGCTGGTTACTCACAGACAGCTGTTAAAAATGAGAGGTAACCACCAAACATGATGTCGCTAAACCTTCATTCCTCTGATGTTTCTGTGACATCACCCACCTTCAGAATAGTTGCAGGCCTGAGACAAGGCTTGACAGTGAGACAGCATGGCAACGCGAGACACCGTCACTCCCATAACGCTGCCCTCTTTGCTCGTCTTGTACTGCAGGGGAGGGGAAAAAAGGTCAAGCATACGAAGGAAATCAAATGACAGAATCCACATTAAGTAGTTCTGTTTTTCTAAAGCTGCTGAGACATACTCTAAAAAGTTCCTGCTTGTAGGTATCTTGAAGGTATCTAGCCTGTTTGAAGGTATCAGCAAGGCTCAGCATAGAAAATACAGTTATTCAGGTAGGAAACACGCTCAGCTAACTCCAGAGGGAGAGGAGACAGAGGGCAATTGAATGACTTTGTGTTTATGTCACTATTACTACTTCTCACAGCATCATCTCCTGCTCCTGCAAGGGAACTGAAAAGCCAATTGTAATTTCAGAATAGCCAATTTACTATTACTGCTTAAACCCCTGGAATTCCTGGAAGTTGCCGTACTGAGGTGTACAAATGAAAATAAGCCCCTCTAGGAAGAACAGAAAATTCAAAATGCTGTGGGCTTAAGCACTTTCAGAAATCTGTGTTATCAAGCACACTATCTCAGAGAGCTCAGTTGTCTCAATTACAAGCTTTCTGGAACTAGAACAGTGTTCAACTAATTTCAAGCAGGGATCAAGGCCACAAAGAAATTAAAAACTAAAATAAGCTTCACAGCAGGTTGTACACAGTGAAAGGCTTGTTTCAGTGGCTAGAAACTGGGAAGTTTAAGGTAGTGAGGTGCAAGTATTATCTCCCTGGTGATTAGAACATTAAATTCAGCTCACGGAAACTACTTTCTATTCCCCATTCACTACTTACCTCAATATATGCTGGCTCAGTTCCTGCTGCTGAGATGTTGGGCTGCCAGTCCTTAGGAGATTTGGAGAGATATTTTGAATCTGTCACAACCCATTTGAGTCTGGGCCAACCTAGAGCCAAAAATAAAGTGGAATATTAATATCAGTTTATTTATTGAGGGATTTACATTCTGCAAGAATACACTAAACCCCCCTCATTTGTCCAAGTTCAGTTACACAAGAACAACACTGATCTAAGCCAAGCTACTGGCCAGAAGGCTCATCTCGCTTCTCATCAGGGAGTTCAGTGGGCAACAAGGCACTTCCTTGGCTCAGGAAAGATCCCTGCAGTATTTCTAAATATAGCTTGTTTTATCATTAATAAAATAACTGCCGAATGCCACTGAAGGGATCTGAGGACAGCCCTGGCGTGTAAGGGGGATCCACTGTGACTTCCAGAACCACAAGCGATTCTGTCAGACACACGGACCAATCTGTACCACGAGCATAAACCCGGCAGCACTTCAGTGACACTATCAGAGTTGCTCACTTTGTGATCCCCCCTCCCACTCATTCAGACTTCTGGCAACCACTGTCAGTTCAGCTATAGCAAAAGTACAATCCAAAGCAAGCATATGACCAGTCTAACCTTTAAACTGCACAATTTCCCCATTTTGCGTTTTTGGAAGTCCTTTCAGACAAACTTCAGTGGTGAGGGCCAAAGTAATACCACAGCTTCCCAGCAGAAAACCGATCTGCTGACCACCAGCATCCTGAGGGAAGAGGGGGGGGAAAAGTCATTCCTGTTTCCAGATGACATAAGCCAACTTTCCCCTTACCAAACCCCAAGGTTTGGTAATGCTCTGGGAACTGGACGGGAACGCATGGGGAAGAAGAAAAAAAAAACAAACATTCCCACAAACAGTCTTCCCTTTGGTTTGTCCTTCTCTGTGTCCAGCATCTGGCAATGGCTTGAAACTCAAGTGACAAGCGCTGTCTGGCAGGGCTGAACGCCACCGCTTCTAAGCTTAGATAATAACACATTTTGGAAGATGATACATATCCAGCACAAAGGCCTGCTGAGGAAATGGAGATGTGCTTACAAGCCAATAAAAGTCCATAGGAAAATGATAAGCCACCACAAAAATGCAGAAGGGCTCCTTAATCTCCTGCACACCAAGCCTGCTCTTTTCTATTCATTTTGTTAAAAAATGAAATGATTATGTAACTGGGGACAGACTGCAGAGAAATCTGGTGATTCTCAAAGGAAACTCTTTATGCAGAAACAAATATTGCATTGGCAAGACTGAAGTGCACTGGATATGAAATCCACTGAAAACAAGTGCTCATGCCCAGCATCCAGGCATTGAGCAAACACCATTTATTTTCATTAATGGAAGCCCAGAGGCTTCAAAGAGGAATACGGAGACAAAAAAACCAAAACGTATAATTACACTGAAATAACAAGGCTCTCTTTCCCCGGGAACTAATTTCTATTGCACAATGATAAAAACACTGAAATGAGGTAGCTCACTGAGAAATCTGATTGGGCAAATACCGGGAGAAGTCTTAATTTTGTATGTGGTTGCTATAGCAGTTGTCACATTGCAGATAAACAAAAGCAAAGCTCTGTGACTCCCCCAGGACACCAGCCCAGCTCACCGTTTCATTACCACCGCTCTCGCCGTATGTTTGCCATTATTCTGTTGCTTTTGATTCCTCTTACAAAATCTATACTTTTAGACAGTCCTTGACATGGCAATAATAAGGCAACATTGCAAAAAGTCTGGTAAGGGTAAAGAAAAGGCTTCATCGAGCAAATAATTTACAAAAAGTGCTTCCAAGTCTTCAGAAATACTTAGCACCTTCAGTCTCCAGCAAAGTCAAAAGTGTGGTAGATGCTAAGCGCGGCGGGAAATGAGACCCCATTCACACCCGTCAGAGGGCAGAGTCACGGTACTATCTGTACCCTCTAAATTATTTCCAATAACCAAATGAAGACTACAGCATTTAGGTGAATCAACCGCATCCAGCTATTAGTGCAGCTCTCTGGTCAATATGTTTTTTCATTTTTAACCAGCTATTCCAGGTTCAGTATGGTCTCGTGTGTCACATTGACACAGAGCTGCCCAGGCAGCAGCTGGACACTGGGAAATGCTGTCAGGGGCTGATGGTCTGACTTGGATTTCATCCCACATCAGCCTATCGCTCCTTTGGGTTCCATCAACGTTACCTTTCTGGTAAGAGGTACCTCTATAGGCACTGGAATGACTTCTGCCAGGAGACAGCCGTAAAATGCCACCATAAACATGACGGGGTCATTGTTGGGATAAACAAGGGCTACCTACAATTCACAAAAATACTTTGTTAGTTGAAATACAAGGAAAAATGGCAACGTTCAGCTCTACAGTGACTAAAAGTCAGAAAACTTTTTGTTATTTCACATTCTATGACAGCATTTTTCACAGGGCATCTTCAAGCGCTCTTTCTTCCACATAAGCTGTGTGCCCGAGTTCCTCCCGCAGCAGCGTCAGCGTTCCCTGTGTGCCCATACACCCAAACATGCACACACAGCCAAAACACAGACTTCTAAAGCTCTGTGTCTCTCACAGAGGTGCAATGCACTTCCTTAGATGTATTTCAAAGTCCAGAGCCAAGAAGTTGCTTACAGAGGAGCCAGCAGGATGGAAAGATCACAAGAGTTTCTTTCCCAGATAGCCTGTCCCTGGGATAAGAGTCTCGCTATTACAAGAACAAGATTATAGCATCTGTGGTAAGTTACAGCCCCCCAGAATTCCTCTTTTTACTTCAGAGGGAGAACCAGACAGTCCCAAACTCATTACCCTATCTCCAGGTTTTAACACAGGTTCATTTTTGGTCCCCAGTTTATTAAGCAGTGTGTAGGCCAGCTTGAGACTTCTGCTCCACAATTTGCCTAGAACACAAAGAAGAGAGACTTGCACAACTCTAAATCCACCCAGTACACAGCAGAATATATCAACTGCTTTTACCTTCCGCAGTCGCATCCTCCGTGGGCTCAACTCACCATACGTGAGGGTATAGACAGGTTTTCCTGTCACATCCAGCGCTGTCAGACAGGGGCACTTGGCCTGGGTGGTTCCCCAGCGCTGCAGCGCTGCTTCTAAGGCAGGAGGCCAGTTGCACACAACGCCCAGGGGCTCTCCCTTCACCGGGGTCATCTGGCGCCCCTCCGGCTTGGGCTGGTTTGGGTCTGGCTGCGGAACTGAAGGAAATCCAATTACGTTCCCGGTTCGTGTTTGCTCATTTGTTACCAGACACTTAGGCTGGAAAGACGCGCTAAAAAGAAATGCTCTTCCTCATCACCTTTAGGTTTAACCACCTCTACTGCATTTGGTTTCCTAGGAAAGCCCTCACAAAACCAAACATCCTGACCGTGGTCTTCTCCTAAGGTGCTGTTAAAAGGTATTCAATTCAACAGCGAGGAAAGGAACACAGACTGGAGAAAAGACAAACAATCTTACAAAACAAGGTTGTAATGAAATTATCTGTAATGACAATCCCTTGGGGGAAACTAATTAAGTAGCCTAAGCAAATGAAGGGGTTTAAAAAAAAATAATCTATTTAAATATTTTTGTCAATAACTTTTAGTTATTGGAAGAAGTTGAGGAGGTCACTCAAAGCCCAGCAGTGCAGTGAGCTACTTCAAATGTTCATTTTGTATCAGACTATTCATGAGAGCTACTGGCTGCTGGGTGCAAAAAGTGAATCAGACTCGGCTTCAAAAGCAATGGCATAAATAAACGCAGCACTATGTGTGTGTACTCATCACAAGTGATTAATAAAAAGCTTACCTTCCACAATTTCTTCAAAATCATCCACAAAAAATTCTTTCAGGGGTGGCCTTTTAGGTCTTTTCAAGGTGTTGAGCAACTGCTGAATTTTTGTGGAGACTCTACTACTCACAGGAACACCTGGAGAGAAAGATTTGATCTAATGGAAGTGTTCATCATCTCTATTAACATTTACATCCTACCTCCCTCCACCAGCAGATACTTCCCTTGGTGTGCCCAGCTCAACTACTCACTTCTGTCTCTAAAGGTTGTGCCAGTGTGGGACAACAACAGTGTGATATCAGTTGTGTGTTAATTCAGTGGCCTGAAAACGCTCATAGTACAAACTCACTTTTAAAGCACTTACTCCCTTCCAGAGCCCGATTTCCACCCGTTTGACACCCTGTCCTTGCTGCAGACCCTCCCCGTGGTACAGACCCAGTGGCACTAGGCTGGCCGTGGAGGGAGGACGCCAGACCAGGAACAGCAATGTCACCCCTCTCCACAAAAGTTTATGCCAACCAGCTCAGAGTGAGCATTACCAGCTTCATGGGATTTTAATTATAGCGAAGAATTACATTATTTCATACATCTTACCTTTCCTTTGGGGGATTCTAGGACAAAAGCTTTTAAAACCAACTAACCTACCTATGCTTTTTTTTTTTTCTCCTCTTAAAAAGTGGTAGAGAAGAAAAAAGCCTCTCCCATGATTTTCTCCAGGTCAGTACACAGTAGGTAGTTGCTGCAAGGGAATGCGTTAATGCCATTGTCCAAACCACACCATGGGAATGTGTTAATGCTGATGCCATAACCATTTCAAATTTGTGAAGTGTTTAAATGGGATACACTGAAGTCAAATGATTTGTTCTCCCAGCTCAAGCCCTTCCTTAACACCATTCTAATTTCTGGGTGCTCTGAAAGGTTCCGTACCATCAGCAGTATCCATGAGACTGGAGCGGTTTGATCCCTTGTGCATGCCCTTCACGATTCCCGAAGGAGGAAGGTCAATCGCTGGTGGGCGTGCTGAGGATGTGGAGGTAGTTGCTGTGACATCTGGGGGAACTGAGAAATTTTCTAAAGAGAGGGAGAAAATCGAGATGGCAATTAACATACACCTTTTATTATCAGACAGAACAAGCAAAGTGTTAGTTACCCGTTACCAACAATCTTAAAAATCTGATGGGTTGAGCGTGTGGGAGCTGTTCTTAATGGTAACACACTGCTTCTGAAATATCAAGTAGCTCTAGGAGGCACACATTATCTCTTCAGGAAAATATAAAACAAAGGCACAAGATGAGTGGCTTTGCCCATGTCAGGAAAGTGGTTCACCAAACCAGAATTCCTATTCTGGGTCTCTAACTTTCAAATCAAGCTACATCTCTTGACCTTCGGCACGGTAAAAAAAAAAAAAAAAAAAAA
The DNA here is from genome assembly GCA_025769975.1 of Gallinago jamesoni. NCBI lineage: Eukaryota > Metazoa > Chordata > Aves > Charadriiformes > Scolopacidae > Gallinago > Gallinago jamesoni. The sequence continues at coordinate 450,236 of JAOQGH010000017.1, read as the reverse complement.
GGTCTGAAATCCACATGAGCTCTGGAATATTCAAAGCCCAGCCCTCTACATCACCTACACAGTAACCTCTCTTGCTAGAATTACACTATTTAGCTTTTTTGGCAGTAAGGGCTTTCTAAAACAAAACATGCAGCAGGCTGTTGACTAAAGCATATCAGCAAAACATCATGTTGGGTTTAAATTCCTTCCAGTTCGGTGGCTAAACAATATGAGCCTGCCCAGCAGTTAAATAATAAACTTCAAATCTAACGAACAGAGCAAGCTGAGTCTTACTTTTGCTTTAAGTTGCAAGAGACTCTTTGCTTTCCGGATGAGTTTGTAAAGCTTCAAAACTGCAAGTAACTCGGCATACTTCAGAAATTCTCATTAATTTTCTCATAAATAAGTGGTTTTTGCTTACGTAGGATTTCTTCATACAACACAGTAGGTTCAATCATCTAATAGGGCAAGAAAATTCTATTCCAGCTTAACAGAACCAGCAGCTGTTGCTTATGAAAGAAAAAACCCAACACTTTTGAAACTGTACGTTGGCTTGCACAGAGAGCCTGGAGGAAGGCAGGTACTGAATAATTCCCAAAGAAAGGATTTTGTGGCTGATTCCCTGCATCCCTCTTTCTAAGAAAAAAAAATAATCCATTTCTGCATACCTTTGGAGATACGGTGGTGAGGAATATTCCTCATGTATTGAACATCTAAGATCACTAGGAGGAACCTAGAATTTGCACAACTGTAAACATTTGCAGGACTTGTTATTGCTCTCTCCAAAGATATGGATAAAATTGTATACGTGAGAGTTCCTATTCATTTAAATTAGGTGTTAACGCAGGATGAATATGGCATCTATATAGCAAACCCAATTCTGCCAAAGATTTAAAACTTCTATTTTGCATAAACTACTAATTATATTAGATAGTAGTTATTCTGTAGTTGAAAAGTCAGATTACCTTAATTACAAAAGGTAAATGTGACTTTCTTTATGCTCCAATTAAAAACAGCCTCTCTGCTTCAAAGACACATTAATTATATTGGCTACATTTTATGGGCAATTTCCCCAGTTTTCCATTTCAGAAAACAACTTGCGTCCCAGCACATAAACAAACAAAAATAACAGCAGTAAAAAAAATAGTAAGTGAAACAGTTAAAAACACCCGCACTTCTATGCACTGCTTGCCCCAAACCAGTTAAGCAGATGCAGAGAGCACACAAAATACAGACATCTCTTAGGATGCAGTAGTATCTGTAACAGCAGATAAAAAAAGACAAACATACACAGAGCAAAAACAAACTGCAATTTCATACAGAAGCATCAGCAGCAAGGAGCACCTCAGAGCCTCAAAAAACTGAGCCTGGGGTATCCAGATCTGTAGATTTTGCTCCGTCTTCTCCATACCTGGATGCTCTGATTGTTTCTCAGACTAGTCAGGAAAGATCTCTGCTAAATCTTCACTCTGCTATAAGCACTTTCTGGAATGACGTATGCTTATTTGTGCATATATATTGCTGTGTTTGGTTCTTTTTCTTTCCTTTTTTTTTTAATCTAACACAAACAATAAAGCGTTAGGCTAAATGAGAATGCTAAATCACAGCATTTCCTCCACTCAACAGGCAAAGCCACCCCTAAGGTATTCATCAGGACACAGATGCTGTACGCACAGTAGCCTCAAACAGCCGCAGACATAAGCACCACAGTTCACAGAGAAAAAGTCGTGCCCACGGAGCCTGTCGATGCTGGCACTGCACCCCACAGTCTCTTCTGCCTCGATAAGCTCCTGCTCCGCACTTCCCCTTTTGCAAACAACTCAATATTTGAAATTCTTAAGGAAAAAAATAATAATCACGCAACTCCAACAAATCCCGGCAAGTTCCATCAAAACTAACTAAACTCTTGATCCGAATTTCCCTTATGCAACGGACAACTCCAGCTTTATTAACACACTCACTTGAAGCAATTTTTCTGTTCATACTCGTCTCCTACCTATTCGAGTATTGGCAAATACATCAGCTAGTGACCCACTGGTCCCTTTGCCTTCTCCATGGGAAAGTGTAGAAGATGCTGATGAAGATGTGGATGACCCCTGAATAGATCGGTTGATCCAAGACTCAGCATTCTGTAAGCTCTGATGCAATGCAGCAGAAAGAGCAGCTTGGCGCCTTAGCGACCCCTCGTCCTCGGATGCAGAAGACGTGTCTGTGTGGAAGCAGAAAAGAAAATCTAGCTGCTTAGGGAAATGCACATCGCTCTGAACATGCTCTCTTTCCAATTCACATCTCAATGCCACAGGCGTGTCATATGAAGATTTTTTTTCCACAGGCTGTGTCAAACAAGGTTACGTTGGCCAGTTAATGCAGAGCCCTCCAGTGGTGTTTTGCCCCTGTTTAAAGCACACACAGGATTCACCTCCTTAGTCAAACACCCTTCCCCTGGATTCTCCAAGTTTATTGACTTATCTCTCATTACTTTTCCATTCATATTCCATAATACCATATGCTGTATTGCCTAACTTTGGTAATTCTGAAGTGGAAAGCGAGGGGTCAGTATCACTGTCAAAACTGGAAGTTCACAGGCACAAAGCAGAATGCAGGCACTGGGAAACAAAAGTGCCAAGGCCATCCGCAGAAAACGCTTTTGTCTGGGATTCTAAATGGATCCCTTTCAATTGCAGAAAATAAACAAAAAACCCACCCCCAAAACAAAACAAAAAAAGAGAAAACTGGAACAAGGAACTGCATCCTGCATTTCCAATAGAACAGATCTCATCTACCCTAAAGCTGTGACCTAATTATTTATCATGAAGAACAAACTCATTACTTGGTATCTGAAGTTGTATAGTGCTACATATAAACATTCTGTTTGGCTTTGGCCTAAAATTTAGGCGTTCTCCAAAGCAATTGCTCGTCTATACTCTAGTTGTAAATCAAACTATGAAATCATTTCTACCCACTTGCCAAAGGAGAAGGCAGTCATGAGCTGAAGAAAAAACTGATTCCAGACACACTGTAAGTGCTGCCCTTTCCTTGTGTCGTACCCACAGCTCAGAATGTGCTGTTCTCCTGGACAAGTTCATACAAAGCTGAGAGCCAAGCAGACACCGGGAACATGCATCAGCCCCCAGGAGAAAGGAAAAGAAAAAAGGAAGTATGAAAAAAAGAAAAAAAAGAGGTGAAAATAGTTGTGAGGGAGTCAGCCTAGCAGAGCTGGCTCAGAGATATGAATTCACAATGAGAGAGGAATCCATGATCTTCAGATGACTTCACCAATCCAAATGACTGTGATGCTTTTGCACAATGAGAGACAACATAAAAGTCACTGCCAAAAATTATGCATATTCATCTTTAAGCCAGTGCATATAGGTGCTTGAAAACAGGAAGCTTTATTAATATCTGATGCACATGCACCGTAACAGCACCACTGTATCTGAGGTGTTTTGCTGCAGCCGTTACATGGAAAGAAAAGCCCAGCAAGTTGTGGAATCCCACGGGAGCCCCTCCAGGGCCCTTGCCCAGAGCCATACAGTGCTGCAAATCCTTGTCCTGCATGTTGAGTATTAAACCTTAACAAAATCAAAACGTGAAATATGCAACTGAAACAGGTGTGAGGGAAGCGAAAGAAGCAGCCTGAGCCCAGGAAGTCGGCTCCTCTCTTGCCAAGGGATTTGTTACCAGCTCCCAGAAGAGGACTCGTTTTCACAGCCCTCACAGCAGCTCCATGAAAACCAGCAGCTGCTGCAACGGAGCAGGAGAGCCCCAGGAGGAAGAGCCACCTACGGATGTGCTGAAGAGCTGGAATATTGTGACAATTGCAGCCTCTTGATTTGGAAACTGTCACTAATGTGTGCCTGCGCATCCACACAGCCATGTGCCAGCCAGAGCCTAACCTGGGGGAGTGCAGGCGTCAGCAGGAGACTGAACAAACGTTGAACGTCGTTTCGTTGGCATTGGCAGGGCCATCTTCTGTTCTTTGTGCTTTGCCAGCGCTGCCTGAACCGCTTCCGTGTGGATATCTGCAAAATGCAAGTTTTGCAACAGTAAAGGAAGAAGAAACACACACAATGCTTACACACATCCAACTAGTGCTAGCTGGCGAGATGTATGCAATCCCCCTCTTCACAGCACCTTCCCAAACAGCTACATTTTGCTGTCTCATGAGTACTGTTTCCTTTTTTTATTTTTTTTTTTTAAATGGAGAAACTAACTGAGGTTTATAAAGTTAACAAGCTATACAGCAAGGACAGGCTTTTTAGTCTGGAATGTTCTGGATTAGTCATTATATTCTTGTGTCTTCAGCAACTTCTATAGAAACTCCAGCCCCACCAGATCGTTCCCCTCAACCAAAGACTATTCTAAAACACGCCTGTGCGTAATGTAAAATAAGCAGGTAATCTAATAGTGTATACAGCCCCAGGGGCAACTCTCGTCTCTAAATTGACAAACTCTGAGCCAGTTGTCTGATTTTGGTAAAACCTTATGTTCAAAAACCTGAAGGGATGCAAATTGCATGTAAATCTTGAAAGTTACTAACTCGGGCTGTAAATACATGCTGGTTAGTAACTGCAACAGGGTAGGACACAGGGCTTCCATCCCTCTGCAAACATCCTGAACTCTTTCAAAGGAAGACACGTCACTGGTGATGAGAAGACAATTTATTTAAAAACAACTACAACAAGGGAGAACTCATCTATGTGAATTTCTCAGATCAGTGTATTGCAATTGTGCTTTTCTATAAACCAGAGAACTAGGCTCTTCTAATGCTTTATGAAATGGTGGTATATGATAGCAGCATTACTAGAAAAGGAATATCTGATACACTTTATTTGTCCTTCTTGAGAAGTAAACCTAAATCTTGTTAATGCAACATCAAAACCAAAACCAAGTGGAAATTAAAAATAGGTGCTGCCACCTTCCCCTTCACGTAAGTGGAGCAGGGAATCAGCAGGGCGCAGTCAGCCATTCCTGCTGCTCTCGGGAAGCACTTCAAGCACAGAGAAGGAAAGACAGCTCTCACTCTCCAGGTTGCCATAACAGATACACACAGCAATGACCAGCGCCAGGAACCAAAGCCTGTCACTTCACTGAATCTGGTTACCTACAGATGTGGTTAAAAAAGGCTTTCTATTCTGTGAGAGACACACATTGAATAAGTGCATTTAAGCTAGAAAAATCAAGGTTGCAAAAAATAATTTGCTCTTTTCTCCTTAGCATTCTCTTTGATTCAGCAGCTGCAGTCCTACCAGTCTGAGGTTCCTTTATACAGAACCACCAAGGTAGGAGTTCCCATCAGTGGATAAATCATAAGCATGACTCCTTGAGAGGACACGTGTGTTCTCCCTCATTAACAGGAATCCCAGGTGAACTCTTGCCCCGGTCCTTACCAGATCGATACCGTTCATCTCTGGTGCCCCCAGAGCGAGCTCGGTGAAATTTGGATGAGGATGATGATGAGGATGATGATGCTGAGGCTGGAGTTGCAGATGGAACGGGCATCTGAGTTTTGGATTCCTTCTGTAATGCTGGATCAACCCCTGGAAAAGAGTCCACAGTCCTTTGAGAGCAGGAAGTAAAAGTAGCCTTTTTTGATCATAATTTTCCCTTTCACCATATAGTTACAGGATTTCCCCCCCGCCTTTTTTTTTTTTTTTGTGAAGTAGATCTAATTAGTCTGTTAACATGTGTCCAGTTATACCCTAATTAGTTAAGATATACCTCTCTATTCTTTGACCTTACTCTTAAGAGTTTTTTCGCTGATTTTTTCTTTTTAAGGCATTGTTAGGCCCTTGAAGAGACAATTTCTATTGAGTGACATAAACCACAATTTCACATAGTTTAGGTAACCTGCCAGTGATAAAGGGAGATGAAGTCACCTTTAAAGAATTCATTACAAAACACAAAAGCAAAGGCAAGATCCAGATAAATCTTGGCAGATGAAATAGTAGATAAGGCAGGTCTAACCCCTCAATAGGGCCATTTGCAACAAACACCAGTGTTTTGTGATTCAGTATCTGTACAGTTCACTCTCTATTTTGCGCTGTTGCCAGTGGGAGCAGGACTGCACCATACTCTCATTATTGCATTAAGATGGAAGAGAATTAGAAGTTTAACTTGTGGGAAGTTGCTTTTAGAGTTGGTAGTCATCTACATTAGCCTCCTTGTAGACATTGCTGCTACGGGCACAATGAGTAAAGGGGTCTGACTGATGCAACAAGTCATTATCCCATATTAAGTCGGAGCTGTGAAGAAGGAGAAACCCATAGAAAAACACATTGAGAGGCTGGGATCGTTACTGAGTGTTCCCCTGCCCAGTGCACATTGTTGACAGGAAAACCAGTAATATACTAGTGGCAAGAGCCTTTGCTGTTCACACCAATCACAAAACCAGAGGTCTCTAGTTGTCCACATTCTGGCTCCTTCCAGTGTGTCAAGAGGGAAGTGGCTTTATCATCCTGGAAAAGTTTGGTTTTCCCCATGTACACAGGGAGTTAAACAGATAAACTGATAAAAAAAATTATCATTTTATATCATTCAGCAAGGAACACTAGGAATTGTTGCTACTGGAGTTTCAATTCTGAAATGAATTGTGCATGAGGGGGAACTTTTTGAAAACTAAAGGTCATAGGGCTGTAACTATCTCCAGGTTGTCACCTGAAGTCATGCAAAAAGAAGAGCAATTGTGTCATCTAAATATGCACCGCTTATGAATTCTCACAAACTACCAAAGGATTAGAGAAATGAAGAGGAAACCACAAAACCTGGAGTCCCGTTCCAGTTATACCACTTTCTTAGTGTGTGGTTTTAGGTAAACAACTCAAGGCAAGTGCCTCGAGCTCAGGGAACTCACAATACCAGCAAATCACACCCAACGAGTTACAAAAAGTCTTCAACCACCTCCTGTACCTTCCAACATCCCGAAGAGCAGAATATTAATTGAACGTTACAACAAACTAACTATCCACTTAACCCAGCGTGATATGCTTTGGAAAAAGAAAAGAAAAATATCAAGAATCCGGGGGCAAGGCACTCCTGGAAGAAGTTTTCTCTTAACCCCTGGCATTACTATTCGGCCTGGGAACCTTTTCAAAACTTTTCATATCTTCCTCAAATTTTCAGTAGTTTCATTTGTGAGATCAACATTCAATGGATACATGTTACAGAGCTTATGTATTGATGGTTCTTTAAACTATCATGGCCAAAAAAATTTAGAACCTTTCTTTCTAGTCACAAAGATCTCCTGCTAGCCAGAAATTCTCAAGCTGTATTAGGGGGACAAACCCTGATATTCACCGGTATTTTCTGGATACCATACCATGTAACGCAGAGTTCTGTATTCGCTTATCAAAACAACCACCACCTGAGCAAAGATGCGGCACAAAAAGTAGAATGGAAAAGGAAAAGAGACTTCTGGGGTTCACGTATAGGACCTGGTAATTGGAAGACCCGAACTTCAGAGCACGATTTTCAATTCAAAACCTCCATTTACCTACATCCAACAGAATCAGTGTTTGTGTCGCTCCTGTCGGTCTGGAACACATTTCATTGATAACTCGTTTAACATCTTCGTAGCATGTATTTGCCTTCATCAAAAATGAGAGAGTTTTATTTTGATCCAAAGACAAGAGAACTTCACAGCCGGAGAAGAAAAGCTTAATGTTTTCTGTTCATTTGAGTATTTACGCATTCAAGTACCCACTAGATGTCAGCAGCAGATTTAGCACTATTTTAAATGAATTATTAAATTCATATTCAGTTCTGTCTTATGAGTCTTGCAAAAGCATCTCATCTGCTCTGCAGGGCATCACAAGGCAAACATGACATTCCATTTACAAAGGGATCAAATGTGTCTGTAAGTGACATGACACAGCAAGAGAGAGCTCTTTGTTCAAATATTTCACTATGACATAATAAGATGTTACAGTAGCCTAACAAAGCATTCAAGCAGATGAGGGAAAAAGTGTGCAGCTCCAGTAAATCACACAACAACAAAGCAACACAAGCAAGCTGAGCCAGCAGGTGACAGGTGACTTATTTACCATTCCCTTTACAAGAATCCTGCCAGAGCAACAGCTTCTGCTGCAGGGTCCGAACCTCCAGCAACAGGAAAAAGAAACTATTTTAGATTTGCTTTTGGAAGATGCTATGGATTTTTAAATTGCTCTTAGTTTTTAAGCAGAACTGACTGTTTTTCCGATACCTCCGCTTTGTTGAAGGAAGAGGTTTAAAGACTCAGAGTTTTTGTTCATAAAAAGATCCTTAGATTAAAAGAGTCATTATAAGCATCACGTATAATCAACAAGGATAAGTGTTTACATTAATAACAAGGAGAGTAAGTGCTGGATTCATCTGTCAGAAGAAAAGCAGCAGGAAAACCTGTTATTCTGCTGGTTTGCATACAGAATTAACAGAAGTGCTAGTGCTGGACTGGCTGTTCCTTAGAACAAGATGGTTTTTCAAGCTACGTGCCTGTAAAAATCACGTCAATAACAAACAATCCAGGGATTCCAAGTCCGCCTGAAAAGCACTTCCAGGATGTAGGGGCTTGGTGCGACGGCTGCACCGAGAACCCACCGTGGGTAGAAGACTGAGAGATGTTTCTGCAGGAATTACAGCACCTTAACTCTGCCTTGTACAAGACGTGAAGGAAGGATTCAGGTGCTCCATTGATTTAGTCCTGGATATTATTTCAAAGACGGAGAAATTTATGTCCTAGATAAGCTTTATTTGAAATTGTGATACCCCTTTGACTGAATAAGGAAGAAAATAATTCCCCATTTGTGGCAGCTGCAAGTCAGATCTTGTAAATGGGTGAAACTCTCAACTACACTAAGCTGGGGCACGTGTGCATGATTTACAGGTTTAGACAAAGCTGGTTTATGGCCGGTTACTGTTCCACATTAGCTCCCTTTTGAAATAACATGATGATGAAAGACAGAGGAGAAAAAGGGGAAAAAAAGACAAAACAAGCAAAACTGTACTAGAGTTCTGCTGGTTTACTGGCAGCCCACACCACGCGGGGCGGCAGGAAGGGCTCTCCCAGGACAGGAAACACACGACAGCCCATTTGGGAAGCAAAGAAGGAAAGTCTCTTTTCCAAAGTGTTATGATTTCAAAGAAAAGAAACACTAAAGTAACAGAATCTATGATGTTCCCACCTTGTGCTATCCGTGAATAACGTGAAGCAGAAAAAAACAAGAAAACACACATTAACAATGAAAATTCACAGACCAATTAAATTAGCTTCAAATGTTATCAATCTTAGGTTTATGAGCATTTTTATTCCTGTCTTCCAACACCTCTCCCTGAGGTACTAGAAACAGCGGATCACATACCCCTTACCTTTCCAATAAAAGCAGTAAGTACTCCAACAGTCTCTTTGCTTGTCTAAAATTTTTAATTTTTTCTTTTTTTTTTTATCATCAGAATAGAAACAGGAGCAAGACACTCTAGCACTTACATAAAAATGTTCTGACAGTGAATCAGCGCTTAACGAACATAATTTCCTTTACACGTTAGCAGAGAAACCAAATGCATTATCTTAAACAGCAAGAAAGCGTACTCTGCCAACAGTCTGTGTGCAAGGGCTGCTAATTTTGGCAGAAGGCATTCCTGCGTCTGCATTGTTTGAGCTGAAAAGTTGTAAATGCCTTTCCAGACTTGCAGCAACTAATAAGAGCAGGAGCTCTCTCCCTACCCAGACATTGGCCTGGCGTCTGGAGCAAAAACCAGTTTTAAGAGGCAGTGAGTTGCTTACAGTGCCTCTCAGTAGCAGAGCAGTTCATCTGTCCATCCAAAAAGTGTTTTGCAAAAACAATGGTATTATATTGCATCTTTTGAAATAGGTATAAAAATATTTGAGCCTCACAAAGGACTCAGGGTGACCTGAAAACGCCAGCGTTACTCCAACCAAAGCCCCGTCTCAGAGCAGCAAAGCCCAGCCTGTTCCAGAGCCAGGGCTCGGCTCCCGTTAGAGACCATGGGAAGGCAGGAGGGATGGGGACAGCAGGGCAGCTGGCTCCCCTGCGAAGGAGGTTAGTCAGGGCTGTGACACGGGGTAACGGCGCCTGGCCCCCCAAGTCTGGTCCCTGTGACAGTGGCACGGGCAGATCACTCACACACAGCCAGGGACGCTGCTCCCGCAGAGCCCTTCCGTGCAGCACCAGCACTTACTGGGGGAGCCACGACTCGGGGATCCCAGCCCCATTGCAAGTTCCATTTACAAAAGTGGATGTTGCACCAGGAAAACATGTATCTTTAGGTAATTAGCATCGTCGCCTTAACTCTAAAGCAATGAGGCGAGCTCCTAGAGGCAATGTGAATGGAGCACAGATTTAGCAACAAGAATCTCCTAAATTCTAATGCTGACATGCCCCGACATGTCATCAGACCTACCTTCGCCTCGTTTCCCATCGACGAAATGCAGACAATACATTTGCTAACATCACGAAGGTACTTTGAGAAATGTAATTCACTAAATGCCAGGAGTAAATATTTTTTTTTTTTTTTTGGTTGTGGACTAAATTAATTTTCTGCTCATTAACAAGGTGACCTGATTCTGAATCCCTCATGGATGACTTCAGCGGGATTTTTACAACAAGAGATTCCCAGATATAGGAGCAGCTGGATATAAGATATATAAAAAGCTGAAGGGCTGAGCCAGAACAGCAGCAAAATGCTATCTTAATTGGCGACCTCCTATCAGCCTCTGTCTTTTCCTGAACTTCAGCTCATCCTCCAGCCTTGAAAAGTGTGACAATTAAAATAGCAGGGCCACAGACAGTCTTGCCAAACACTTTTTTTTTTCCCCCTCCTAATTAAACAACATTTTCTGCAACAAACCAAGCATGTGTGCAAAGGCATGAGGGGCACAAGATCATGTTGTCAGATGAAAACCAGCTCGTAGAGCTTCAGCCTCCACCGCACTCCAGGACAAAAGCACGTATGCCACGGAGGATACAAAAGGAGCCCACGATCTTCTAAGGCTCAAGATCTCCTCTGCTACACACATTGGACTGAGAGACTGTAAAACCTGCTTAACAAATATCTATTTACAAAGACCATAAAGAGGGATTAGTAATGTGTGTTGCTTTTTGGTTTCTTTAAATAACAGAAACAGATTTGATTTGAAACTAGTCAGCAATTTCTGTCAGACCCTGGCTCAGGGAGGCAGCCCTCAGTACTCAGAGCTGTTTGTAACAAAATCTCAAATCTGAAGGCTAAAAAACCATTTCTGCTTGCCTTGCTACCTTCAGTACTTTAGCTCAGACAGAATACACCATTCTTTTATGTATAAAGCACCCACTATGGCAGTAAGCCTTGGACAAGAGAACAGGCACCAGCTCCTTTTGAACACGAAGCAAAAGGAAGCAGAGAAACACCAGGGATGGAGGGCAGCAGGAACACGACCACCAGGTGTTTGGAGCCACAGAGACCAGAAGCCGCTGCAGGAGAGTGGCAAAGTCCTTCTGTGCTCCTCAAGCAATTGCCTGAATTGAACTGTAACTTCAGCACAAATACACCCATACGATCTTTCCCCAAAAGACGCAGTGATGATGGTCAATAAATGCACTTCTAGCCTTCCTTCTCGTTTTAACCCTTTTGGCAGTAGTTCAGTCTCAGTAAACGCCAGTAAGTCCAGTCACGACTACCTGTCATACCCATTCCCCTTCCAAACTGCTCAGAGCCAGACACATTACTTTTTAATGGTTAAGCAGCTCAGCATATCGGTAGTGCAATTATTTTGGGTAAGCATCCCCATAATAATTATTAGGCATACTTTCAGCCATGTCCTTCAGTTTACAATTATATATAATTATCCTACATACAATCAGCTCTACTGCTAACGATCTTTGAACCAAGAGAAACAGATGTAAACAAAATACATGAATTCAGCTACTCTGGTAAAGTAAAATAAACCAACAAATTATGAAAATTGTAATGTTTCTCCAACAAGGAATTAAGATACGGCAGAGACCAACTTTGCCGTTATGCTATTTTAAAGGAGGTTTCCTTCCTCAAGAAGGATTCTTGAGGACCTCACACTTCATGATCGATTCAAAGCAATTGAGTTCTCAGCTGACAAGAGAACAGGACGTGACTTACATACGTGGGAGATAAAGACAGGACGTAAGAAGTGTTGAAATACACAGCGCTCTACAGAGACCCACCAAACAGCTCTGGACCTCCCAGGAATCCCTCAAGCTCAATATGAACAAGCGAACTAGAGGCAAAATGCTGCCGTGGCCTCCATGCAGCCTCCACAGTGTAATTATCAGACAGCTAAGGAAACACACATGAAACAGAATAGCTCAGAGTTGGCAAGCGAAATCTCAGTGCTCCGCTCCACAGATCCCTTTAGTGTCAAGGCCATGCAAAATTCTTCTGGCAGCTAAAAAAGTTCCTACCTTGGGTTTGTGGAAGATATGGAGCCAGAAGCTTTGCTCTCTTCTTCTCATACCCCTTTTGTGTGATGTCCCCTAAAACCAAGAAAAGAAAATTCATTTAACTGTGTCCTCATTTTTCAGTTTGGGGGCTGTTTGCTTTTCTTTTCAGCGACATGAAGGTTTCGCCTGAACACAGCAATGCACATACTGAAGAAAACCCGAACCGAAATATATGTAAGTACATTATGATTTCAAAGCCTCCATGCTACAGAACTTCTGTAGTTTCCCTTGGGATCTGAGATATACACTATACACTATTTAAATGCAATTATTTGAATGAGAACAGCTATCTAAATGGAATATCAAAGCAACAAAAACCTAAAAAGGGAAACTCAGAGTGCAGGAAAATACTCTGTAACCACAAAGCCAACCTAAGCTAACAAAATGGAATTAACTCCCAAACAACAGGGCAAAGGGAAAGTGCAAATTCAGAGTCTCATCATAAACTAATGAAATTGAGAACCGCTTTTAGCAAATTAAGTGAGCCCATGGCAGGAGCTGTTTAGGGCACCTCTGAAAACTGAAGCAAGGATGAATGGAGTCAACTTCTAGATTCCCACCCAGCAAGCACAGCCTAGGAGCCAGAAAATCAAGACTTTTAATTATATCTATTTGATATTCAGTGAAAGCAAGCTAGGGGGTTGTGGGGTTTTTCACTGAATTTCACTGAATTATTAGAGTTGGAAGGGACCGTAGAGATCATCTAGTCCAACCCCCCTGCTGAAGCAGGATTGCCCAGAGCATGTTACTCGTGACAGCATCCAGGCGGGTCTTGAAAATCTCCAGAGAAGGGGACTCCACAACCTCCCTGGGCAGCCTGTTCCAGGGCTCTGGCACCCTCACTGTGAAGTAGTTTTTTCTCATATTTGAGTGGAACCTCCTATGTTCCTACTTACACCCGTTACCCCTCGTCCTCTCACTGGCAACCACTGAAAAGAGTCTGGCTCCATCATCCTTCAAACCACCCTTTAGATACTTAAAGGCATGGCGTTTGGCTGTTTGGTTTTATTTTTTTTTTAACCCAGCAGTAGCTGTAATTCTACTGTGTGCCTACTGGTAGAAGCATTCAGAAGATAGATGCTTGAGCTCCACAGAAGCAAAAACTCCAGAAGAGAATAAGTATAACTAAACTTTTCCCTTTTTAAAAAGCTAATCTGTCTGATCCTGGAGATGTACCATCTGGCTGCTGTCTTTTGTTTTAATTTCTCACATTACATCAGAACCACAAGAAAGCCTGGAACCTTGGAGGGATTAAAACAAAAAGCCCTGCAGCATTTTAAGCCTTTTTGTAGCCTGACCTGCACTTGTAACCTCTTATCTCTTGGGGCTGAAAGATTGGAAATGATCAAACATACAGCAATAAGAAAACACAATTATTTGGTATTACCTCTCAAGTTAAATTAAGCCCATATTTATATTACAACAAGAGACCAGTGATCGCAAACGGCATGTTTTCTTTGCCCTGAGCCTGATTATTGTAAGGCAGCAGAGTATTAGAGGCTGAGCAGCACAGGGCACTGCATTTGCTGCTGCACAGCATCCTCCTGCCAGACACCTCCAGCCTGATCTGCAGGGCCACAGCACAAAAGGTGATTAAAGGTTTTAGCTCTAAGCCTCCCAACACAACCAGCATCCCTGCCAAAACATTCCCGCTCACTGGCCGTTTTGGTGGAAAAGGTGATTTTTGCAGCACTGAAATGCCTTTAAAGGGAATGGGCTTCGCTCCTTTGTGCCGGACAGTGAAATGCTGGTGTGACTTGAATCACCTACACCCAGAGTTTGGGAGCTGAAACGGGCACTTGCGCTGCTCAGCAGAGGGTGTGCATTTCCACACAAAATTTTATCTCACTCCTTTAACACTACGTTTGAGTCAGGCCCCAACAAGTCCAAACAAATCCATCAGCTGAAAATTAGAATGTCCATGAAGCACTGAAATGCCAACCAAAGCATTAATTTTAATGCTTGATTGCAATACGCAGCTCAGTTAAATTAATCCAGCTCACAAGAAAGGTATGCTGGCAGCGTAAGAAAAGTACACCTTCAAAAAAAAGCCATACAAAGAGCACACACCAAAAGGGCAACATTTTGATCGACCACACGAGCTACAAAATCCAGCAGTTTTTCTGAGATTTGCCTCTCAGTTTCCAGAGGTGCTGTTAATCCCCCACCTCTGCTCATCTGGGTAACAAACGGAGCCGGGCGACCAACCGCCACTTCAGGAAAACCAAACCTGCACAGAAAGGGAGGGAGCTCTCTTCACAAGTCAACCCACAGTTTTGTTTGTAGCTTGTATTCTGTGATTAATTTCTCCATAGGATTTAATTGGACTCTTCACATTAGTGGTTACACACTACATATAATGAAACATTTGCTGCAGAAAATTGTTGGAATTACTAAGGAATACCAGTACATCACAAACAAACACCAGCACACCCAATTTAAGTACTAGCAGCATCACATTCTCTCTAATCACTTGCTCCACATTAGTATCCTACCAATAAACCAAACCCCTCCGCACCGAACGCGAGTACTATGGTTCACAGATGTGAAGTTTGAAGTTGAGCTGTGATACTCCTGAAAAACAAGAAGTTAACTCAGCCCAAAACATTATTTGCAACCTTCACTTCCATTTGACATAGATCGCTTACATTATTGCTTGAAAGAAAGTATTCTCTGACCATAAGCTAATAAAAAACAAAACAAAAAAAGTCTAATGCTATTTGGCAAGAGCAGGAAAAGTTCCAACTAGCAAGATTCAAGCAACAGAGATAAAGGTGATATATTCCTGGGACTTCCCTGCAGCTCTGTGCCTTCCCACTGCTGAATTTCCAAGTAGTTTGTTCTTAAAATAAATAAATAACTCTGCCGTTATTTTGACCAACAGGTTGACAGTCTCCAGCACCTGCTACAGGATTAGAAAGCATAACACCTACATTTTCAGACATTCACAGACAGTGAAGTGGCACTATGCAGCGGAACTAGAGACTGAAGAGTTTAGAAGAAACAGGTAAGTTAGAGGTGTTTATTTACAGAATACAATTAACTGAAATAAAGCTCCAGCAAGACACGGGGATGAAGGCTCTCAGAAGAAAAGCCTGTGTGTAGGCACGCATAACGGGTGTAAAGTCATCTCAATAAAATTATGATCCGATTACTACAACCACAACAGTTATGCCCAAATTGACATCTCAAGGCTACAAAGCAAGTGTCCCTTTAACATCCTGCACAAGTGGAACTAATTCATTGTATAAAGCCTCTTTTCTCTGATCGTAGTGAGTCCAAATCTGATATCATGCTGCTGAGACAGAAACCAAAGATTGATCAACACAGAAACTTTCTTTGACCATATTCCTTCTCTGCTGATCTACAGGAAATGGAAATGGCTGGAGCCGGACATAAATGCCGACTTCCTCACCAAACATCATAAATTACAGCAACAGGAAGAGAACCAAGACAATAGGACTGCAATCTCAAGAACCATTCACTCCTACTGCATAAACCTGGTAAATCACCAACCCTGCTCCCCTAAATTCTACACTTTGTGACTAAATTCTTCCAGCTAGCTGAAAAGACAACACGAGAACCACAATCCCTCTTGACACAGATGCAGGCCACAGCGCTACAAAGAAAGCATTAGCAAAGCAAATGAGAGCTGACAATTTAGCTTTAAAATGGTGCTAGTGTTTGTTCATTCCTAGGAAAGAAATTACAAACAAAACCACTTACTGCTGTGACATTCTTTTGGCCCTCTCCCAGCTACAACTGTTCCTGTCCAGTTGGAGTCTATATTTATCTATATGCTAAGCCCGTGCTGGTTGTGGCTCCACACGCCGTGGAGGCCCTGCTAAGGAGGTGGGATTCCTGTCAACAGAAAGCAAAGCTTTAGTCTCTTCTCAGCCAAGACCCTTTCACCATAAACAACCATACCATTCTTGTACATCCTCAGGATCTTCAGGGATTTGTTTGGGTTTGGTTCTTTTAAGGCCGCATCAGAGCGAGTGAAGCTGGCGATGGGTGAGCAGCAGAGGAACAGGCTCTCCTTCCCTGACACCTCTGCTGCAGTGACAGCAACCGTCAGCTCTGGCGCAGTCACGTCTCCACCTTCCACAGGTAACCAGTATGTCAGAAGAGTCTGAAGTGTAAATACAGCCCACTGCAATACGGTTCTTCAGAGAGCTGGAGAACCTCTGCTGGGAGGGGGGGCTGAGAGAGTTGGGGGGGTTCAGCCTGGAGAAGAGAAGGCTCCGGGGAGACCTTCCAG
>JAOQGH010000017.1:423023-433447 GCA_025769975.1 Gallinago jamesoni | reverse complement strand
CAGCACCCCCAGGTCCCTCCCCAGTGAGGCCCAGAGAAGCTGTGGCTGCCCCATCCCTGGAGGGGTTCAAGGGCAGGCTGGAGGGGGCTTGGAGCAACCTGGTTTGGTGGGAGGTGTCCCTGCCCAGGGTAGGGGATGGCACTGGGTGGTCTTTAAGGTCCCTTCCAACCCAATCCATTCTATGATCAGCTCCATGCACTACCATTTCCCTCACTCTGCTACCCAGACCCCGTTCTTCCATCCCGACCGTTCTTCCTCTGCTCCCACCAGCACTACTCACAGCAGCTAACTCATCCCAAGACATAAGAAGTTACGTCCTGTGGAG
Organism: Gallinago jamesoni; assembly: GCA_025769975.1. Lineage (NCBI taxonomy): Eukaryota > Metazoa > Chordata > Aves > Charadriiformes > Scolopacidae > Gallinago > Gallinago jamesoni. Next base: position 433,122 of record JAOQGH010000017.1, on the reverse strand, counting down.
CAGCCAGCTCAGTTTCCCTCTTCATTCGATGGACCAGCCCCAGCCACACAGATGTTCTCCAGCAGAAGGCCAGCACCATCTTGCATCGCTGCAGTAACACCTCATCTCGCTGGAGACCACCACTCTTTCAACACTCTCCTGCCCCATTTTAATCTTTTCTCTCTTCTGACAGTTTAAAAGAAGAATTTTAAGAAATCCTAATTTTCAAGACACAGCAGGTCTTGCAAATACACAATAGATGTCCTTCTGTGGATTCAGAGTAGGAAATAACTGTGGATTTATGGTTTTCAGACAAGTTCAATCAAGGAGCAATGATTTTTCCTCACTTGGAATGCCTGGACAACAATCCTGACCACAGACACCTCCGTGATGAAATCCAAGAGGCCCTGCTTGTTGATGATTCAACAAGTATGCACCTGAGAAACAGAATTTCCTGGAAAAATGCAAAAAAAAATTTAAAAAATTCTGAGATTCCTTTCCGATATGATTCTCCTAATTTCTTGAGAGGAAATTAGAGTTGACCTTCATCACGCAAATCCAATCTGGCTGTTCCGACCATTGAGTGCTCAAGGGAGCAGCCGACCTGGGCAATGACCGAGGGGCAGGGGCTGATGGAGAGCAGAGGGGAGGCCAGGCAACTACACCCCAGCGGCTGGATGTTACACCTACATTCAAATCAGGCAACAGAGAAGCCTGGAACTTCAGGAGCCTCGCAGAGCTTCACCACCCTGTGAGGCCAGGCTGCTTTTCAGCAATTAGAGCTGATGATCTATTCTAACCAGTGGTGCTCAATCAGTGCAAGGTGGTAACACCAGCTAATCCTGCTACGCTCAGACAATACTCCTCTTTCAACATCCTTGCTCCCCTTCCCCCCATGGAACGAGAACACTGAATCATTTACTGTCTAACAAAACCATAATTACTCCAGTGGAGGAATTAAGGAAAATGATCACGTACTGCACAGCATCTCCCCAACAAAGCCTCCAAACACTTGACTGTATCAAGCAAAAGATTCAAATTTGAAAGCAGTTTGTACGCATTTTAAAAAAATGATTGTATGCTTTTAAAAGAAAATGCATTGATGTTTCTAGCAGTTCTGCTACCAGAGAATCCTGGAAACTAGCCTCAGAACACAGTTGGCTACTCTCTGTATTTAACAGCAAATACTGTAACAAGATTGTTACAAAAATGAGGAAATAAGTTCTATTATCACCACTGCATTTGCTTTTCAGGTCTCACTCCCACTAATTACCTTGATGACTTCGCTTTTCTTGCCTACTCCCCTGCTTCATTTGGAAGCACGTACCGGGCAGTGCCTCCCAGCAGCTTTATCATCTGGAACTGACACAGCACAACATAAAGCCTGGTTTTGCAGAGCTTGACTTTGGATTGCCTGTCCTTGACCAGAAGTAGGCACCAAACTGGAGATACCGAAACCCGTAAGTGTAGCTTAAAGTCCAAAATGTTCTTTTGTTGCGTGCCACTTCCAGATAAGGTCTTTTGAGCGTGCTTAGAAGCGTCAGTGGCACGTTTGGGAAATCCAGGCTGTGGAAGGTATGCAGTTCAGCACTTAAGACTGTCTCAGCTACGGCCAAGGCAGAAAACAGGTATTAAACCAGGCAGCTCAGCACCTTCATAACAAATATTGTCGCCACTTATTTATTAATGTTGTAGTCAGATACCATCTTTGTTCCATTTCCTGGAGGATCAGCAGGTTCTACACACCCCCACCCCAGGATGGTTTTACCAAGGCTTAAAGCTGGGAGTGCTCAATCCCAGGCCTCAGCAACCCAAAAGACAACATTTAACCCTTTTTTCAAAGGTCATGTGTTCAAACAGACTATTAATGGTCTTGAACTTAATGGTCTTGCACTTCTAACACTCTCTGGCTACAACTTCAGCACAAAAACTATGTTTGAAACAAGTTTAGACAATTGCCTCTTTCTGTTTGAGGCCAAACGATGATGCGGCTTCAAAGATTCCCTCCTCCTTCCTTCTGGTGAAGCTGTATATCAGGTTTCCTCCTTGAAGACAATACCAAGGTCTGCGAACTGTACAGTCTTCCAGAAAAGAGTCACCAATTTCTTGAAAGTAATAAAGCCTTACTCACTCCACATGTCACCCCCCCTCCCCTCAAAACCAAACCAAACAATACGGAAAACAAACAGAACAGGTTTGTGCTTTGCAGTTTCCCTTTAACAGCACCATTCTGTTTCCACTAAGAATGTGAACAGGCTACTGAAAAAACCAGCAAGTCTCACAAAGCTCTGTTTGTTAAGCACAAGCATTGTCCTGCTACAGTTTCAGCACTAAAAGTTTCACAGACAGATCAGCTCCAGATTAATTTATATACACAGTACAAGTCTACTTGGCTCCAGCACTGTGAGGACTCTGTTCCACAGTTTCAAATATCTTTTCCAAAGGCTTATGAATGTTGCTTTACCAAATTAAAACAATTTTAATTTCAACATTTATTATTTCCAAAGAATGCCATTCATGATTAGGTTTCTGTGGCATGGTCTCTCCTGTGTACATGGTCATGGCCAGACTATCACCCAGCAGAGGTCTGGCTTGGTGTCATTTAAGGTCACAAGGTGCTCTTCACCACCAGTCACTTACTCTATGCCTTAGGCCTTTATACTTTTTTTGTTGTTTTACCTTTAAACAATAGATCCAACTACTGAAACTATACTGAAGGATCAGTGTTTCAGAGTTGCAGATGATCCACTGTCCTCGATTCACCTGTCTGGGCCCATTATTACAGGCAGTAATCTTCAATGCCATATGTGATGCATCACCCAAACTGGGTGAGTTAAGGACAGAGTTCAGTTTTCTTTGTGTGTGTGGGCAGGGGGTGACCAAAGAAAAGGAGGTGTCACCAGATCAATGTCAGGCAAAGACCCTTCATTTCCCACAAAACAACCAACACATATGGTAACTGATCATTACCATTTCTGCTGAAAATGGCACTATGCCGGGTCAGCAAAATGAGTTCTCAAAGGCTTCACAAGAGCGGGACACCAAGAAACGCCTGGAAGCTTACCACTGTAAATAAAAAAGCCTCTTGTAGATGTACTACACTTTTGTTGATTCTTCTCTTTGCAGCAGACATGAGAACATTCTCACACGTGACTGCGTGTGTGGTTTACACAACACCAGCATGACCCTGCTGTTCTCAGCCGTTAGTGTCTGCAAAGGACTTCCCCGGGTAAGTCGCTCAAATGACCATGAAGCCAAACTTCAAGCCAGACCCTGAGTTCATTTGTGTTAAGAACTAAAAAGCCAGAGATACTTTGCCCTTCAGATCCTCAGCTGTGCCAAGAGGATGCATGACATACTTGTGCATCAGCAACTCAAATCACGCTATCGATGCATGGGTAGCATCTGCCTTTACAAAAGGTAAAATGTTTTTAAGAAGGCTCCAAAATCTCTTGAAGAAAACCCCTTAAAACACTCACTAAATCCTGTTAACTCTGATAACCCTGCTAAATACAGGTTCTGCTCACTGCCTCTAATAGACATCTGCAAAATACAACCACTGAAGTCAACTTTATACAAGGCATTATGTTGCAAAGTGCAGCCATATAAATTTTATATTTTTCCCATAAAACCAGCGCATGCACATAAATAGCTTAATCCCTTACACAAATAATAAATCTTGCATGTAACCCCATCCTGAGGAAAAAAAACCCAAACCAACCCAAACCCTTTAAATAGCTACAACTTGTCACAGGGAAAAAATGCATTTTCCCTTCTGAAAGCTATAAAGGGCACAAACCCAAGGCTTTGTCACAAATAGGATTTTACAAAAATCTATTCAAGAAATATGTTTTCATCTATTTTTAATATGCAGTCAATGAGAAGAATGTTTAGATGTAGGAGCACTTAACAGTGTTTATAATACTGGTCCTCCATCAGAACGACGCATCTGAATGAGAAGAAACAGAAACTGTCACCGACACCTACCCCAGGAGCAGTCGTACGCACAGGCTGGGCTGAGTAATGCAAGACAACTCACAACACTTTTAAAAAACCCAGATGAAGTGACTCTGCCCTGAATAACGCTTTCCTGACTAACCTCCTGGTCACAGACACCAGCAGAAATCCACATCTATTTAATCCGCAGCACAAACCCGCAGACCGAGCCCTCCACCAGACTGAAAACAAAAGTTTCCCAGGAAATGACTAAACTTTATGCAAGAGTAACAACCCTGTGATTCAGCATTTCTTCAGTAGGCAGGTACATTACTGTCTTCCTTCAGGTAAAAACTGAACTATCAGGACCGTGAGTGCTGATAACCTTCTCCTCAGAGATGCCCGTCCAGCCCAACTACAAAGGATCACACACACGTAAACTCTTTGCCAATTCTGAGCACCATGAACTTTCTCCATGAGATAGACCAGTACTGGCAGATGATTTTCCAAATCAAGCCTGGTTTTAGCCCAGGAATAAAAATAAAAACCAAAACAAAAACACGCGGGCATCCTAAAGAGAACTCTGTATCTCGCTGCAAAATACTTCAGGCTCACGCAGCCAGCCACCCGCAATTAGAAAGCCAAATGAGATCTTCCCTTGGGTTTACCACAACCTGGAGTAAACAGCATTCAGCGGTGGTCTGGGGCTCTGACAGAGGCAGTGATTGATGAAAGTCAGATGTACAGAGCTTGTACCCCTCCCACAGCCATCGGCAACACCACAGCTCCCAGTTCGAGGTATTCCATGGAACCAGACGGTCCCTGGCATTTACTCTGCACCTCGGTTCCAGGGGTGGACGTGCCCTCTGGGCTCTCTGCCCCTCAGCTCTCGCACAGAAACCTGAGCGCGTTTTTGCAGCCTTTTGCTGAGCAGCTAACGTGGCCACACAAACCAGCACAAGATTACTACCTGAATCTGCCCGGGATAAGATTAAAATAGAAGTCAGTATGGGTTTTAATCCTGTGCGCAATTCCTATTGCTACCCCTTCATGGCTCTCAGATACCAATATTTAATAATTTTCTTGAAACAGGCTTTAATTTTTTTTAAGAGAAGCCAACTGCTGCAGGTTCTCCTCGCTGGTAACTCTCCTGCAGATCTGACACCACAGTAACACCTGCCAAACCATCCCAAAAAGCACTTTGGAGCTGCAGCCCATTTCAGTCCAACTGTACCTGAAGTTACTTTTGTAATTAAATTCTAGATTCTTGAATGAGATGCAAGAATGGGAGAAGAAAGAAGTTAAGAGCAATTATTCCCATATCTATTGATCAAACACAGTGTTGCTCACACAAAGTATTCAGCTATGGAAATGCAACTCTGACCTTCCCTTAAACACAGGGTGACAGCTCACTAACCTAGTTGGCATGTCATGCTGCACGGTGGCACAATAATTAGGTATTCCCAGATGGGAAAATGCTATTCCAAATCATAATGCGATGAGCTCAATGATTATGCATGATGAAACAAAGAAAGATGTCTTGATGAAAGCACTAGTGCTTAAAAGATCACTCCCCAAAGAGGTAGTACCAAGCGTGTGCTCATAAGGATGTCACTCTCATTTCACAGAAAAAAGCAGCAGAGAAAGTGAGAGCAAAATACGGCTTTTCCCAAAGCACTGAAATCACAAACCACAGCACTAACAAGTGCTTCCTCTAGGATAGTTACTATTAAACAGTATTAGTCACCATAGTAGGATTCCACTACTTAAAGTTAAATCAATACAATAATTAATCCTTTATTCAGCCTCAAATTGGTGTGCAACACCAGTAATTTGACTTGAGGAAACTCCCACTGAATTCCAGAAGCATACCCGACAGACAGCGCGCAGCGAGGGAACTGTTCTTCTTTTTGCTATTCACTTCTTTTAAGCCTGACTAGTGGGAACCAAAGCATTTGGCTAAATAACCTTAAACCTGCTCTGCACGTGGTAACTTCAAGCAACCCCACACCTCTATCCCAAACACAGCTCTGCAAAACCAGAGCCGTATTGCCGGTAACGGGAGGCTGCCCCGCAGAGCTGCCCTTGCTGTGTTTTCCTGATGCAGAGACCAGGCCATTTTTCTGTGTTGAAGAGTCTGACCCATTCAAGTTGGTTCCAAGCTTGGGAAACCAGATTTAAGTAGAAAGAGCAGAAGAAAAATGCACTGTACAGCATGGCATAAGAAGCAGATTTCAGGCCCTGAGCTCAGTACGGGCTGTGTTCAGCTTTCAGTTATGTTTACATCAGCAACCAGGGCTTCTTGAGGAATTTCACTGCCAAGGAAACCATGTTGGCATGCCACCAGCAAGCCTAAGAAAACCCATTATTCTGTCAGCTGCAATGCTCTTTACAAGAAAGATCATGCAAGGAAGGACTTGTGTTCGGGGCTCTTTGGGCGTGCTAAAGAAGAGTCAATGGCTCCTTCAGAAGCACTTTGTTCAGAGGCTGGAGAGCAGGATGTGGCAAGATCCTTCTTATGTGAAAGCCTTTAAGCTCTGTGGAAGATCAAAATAACGGGCAAAACGTAATATAGCAGCATGTGAGCACAGCTTCACAATCCAGCAGCACGCTGCAAATCCAGCGCAAAGTTACTGAACTTGACTACTTCAAGGGAAAATATGCACCTCTTTCAGCACATTGGTTCCTCCTAATTCTGCACACTAACACCTCTTTAAAGAGAATTACATTCAATTTTAGGTACGAAGTGGTCCTCGCTCTGCCTGCCTTTAAGTAGAAAAGAACATGCTATTATCACAAAGAGAAGGAATAATCAATCTCAGTTTGCTGGCCTTGTTATGCAGGATCTTTCTGTCCTCCAAAACAGCGAGATCTACTGTTTTGTGTTAGCAACATCCTAACACATGGATTTTTCTTGCCTCAAATCAGTATGTCACCGCTGCCATATTTTCACAAAACTGTGAGGACAAATATCTTTTCTCCATTGACATCACTCGACCTCGAACCTAAACAAACAGGCTTCAAAGTAAGAAAAATCTTATTCAACAAGCTATCTCCAAAACCACAATTACTACTTACAGTAAATTATCCTACTGTGGCCTCTCTAAGGGTGCCATAGCTCCTTCTCCAATTTAAATAAACTGAATTCTCAAATGTCTTACTTGTAGAGGGAAGGAAGTATGGAGAAATCAGTAGGATTATTTAAGAGTACACAGTCAGCAACTTGACAAAAAGAAAAAGAATGCCAACAAAATGAAGGAATGCGCTTACCAAAAAAGAAGATACTGCAGTTACAGATGTGATTTAGTTTGAAAACTTAACTCTTTGTCAGCAAATTAATACAGGAATTGTTTACAACACAATATGCTTCCAAAATACTGTGTGTTTATTACAAAATTTGTCACTGCAGTCTTGTTAAAAAGCTGCTGCTGAGATCACATTTTCTTGTCAACCATTCACATAATCAAACTCTACATGAGAAAATGTCCATCTTGTTAATTTTTAATTGGTGAAAAATAAAGCAGGAGGTAACAGCGAAGTAATCACTACAAACGAGACCAAAATGACTCCAAAACACCACGCTCAAAATTCTCCGTGAGTGGGGAATTGAGGCTCTAGATAAACCAACAAACAGGATGACACAAAGACTGGGACAACAGCCTCTCTGCACAATAGCTCCAATCTCTGCAGCAGGGGAGATGGAGAGGCTGAGAAAACATCTCCGGGTTGGGTCCACCTAGGCCAATACTTCTGTAAAGCTGCATTAACATTCCAAATTGCTCTGAGAATCTGCCAGCACTCGCTCTCTCTGCAAGGTAAGCTCTTCTCACAACAGCAGGCTCCTGGCAACAGGCCCCCGGCCAGCCCCGGCGTGGCCTGATCCACACACAAAGTGACTCCCTTCTGGAAAAGCAAAGCTATCGCCATGAGACAGCTTAAAGCCTAATAATCTCGCTGACAGAAGCCTGGGGAAGAACAAACTGGATGGCTTCCAACAGTACTGTCTCCGCTGCAGAGGACTGCAAAATAGGGACTGGCCCTAACACAATACGTATGACAGTGGTAATATTAATGAGTCAGCCCCCTAACTACACACGAGAGCTGAATAGCAATGAAAAAGGAAGCATGTTTTACATCTGGCACCTGGTGTATCGGAACAGCGAGCAAATACTGCTTTGCTGGATAAGCAAACACCTAAATACAATTACTTTCTGAATTGTTCTATTTGATTTTGAGGCTTTTGCACTGTTTCCAGGAAGGCCAGAAACATTTGATACAGTGGAAATAAACTCATTGTGGTTTATTTATAATAAAAAGAGAAGAAAAACAAACATATTCCTCTAGAAATGAGACAGCTTTCAGCAGATAAATGAAAAACTCCTGTTGGTAAATTCAGCAATGAAGTATCAAAAGACAAAGTTAGCTGTAAACAAATTCTTTTAAACAAGAGATCCACTGACCCAGCAAACACCAGCCAACTGGAAAGACACACTAACTAGTAAACAAACATGGACTCTGCCAGAACGCCAGCTCCATTTCCCCTTTGTTGTTTCCATCTTGAATCCCCAACTCCAGATTTCAGGAGGCTCAAAGCAGGACTTGGTCCCAGCTCGGGGGGCGGCAGCCGAAAAGCACAAACTCCTGAGGAAGAATCAAGAACCTCAGGAGCACAACACGAACCAGCCCTGAGCCCCTGCACGCTCAGAGGGAAAAACCCCAATCAATCTCTAAACTGGGTCCAAATGCTTTGCAGGCCAAATTATCTCATGCACTGACAGGCAACCCACCTGCACCAGGCCTGCCCTCACGTCCTGTGCTCTTCACTTGAACAGAGTGTCTTCAATTTGGAAGAGAAGAAATTTTTTTCCTAGTAACAGGTAAACAGGTACGCAAATACGCTTATTTGCCCGAACAAGCTACAATCTCTCCAAGATAAAATTTATAATAAAAACGAGTCAAAAATTATGAAATATCACTTACATAGACTTCTAAATACGTAACAAGCAGCAGTGTAGATAACCCCATTTCAGCCCTAACCAAGTGAAAGTTAAATGCATCCTTGTCACCACAGCACCTGTGCTGGCACTACTCGCCTGCACAACAGGAATCCACGGCTCGAGCCGAGCACAGAACAATTTCTGTCATGGCAAAATCCCTTTGAGATTCAGAAGTCCAGCACTCTGTATGGAGCAGGAGGAGCACAAGCAGCAGCAGAGCACACACCTCCGAGGGCTTCTCTGAAACCTGCTGCTCCCCACACAGCACGGCAGCTTGCACCAGGGCTTCCACTGGAGACCCTCCACACAGACTGATCTTTACGGGCAAGAAAAAGCACTACCTGGATGTGACACGGGATTTGCTTGGCTGGACTCTAGCTGGAGAAAAGGAAAAACTGCTGGATCTATTTTATGGTTAAGTTTATGGCAAAGTTACTTACAGAACAGGATGAGCTTCTTAAAAGTATTGAAGTCACAAATCAAAATAAATAAAACCACTGTCCATATTGTAAGTTAATCAGAACGCTCTCTCAAGTTGTCCTCACATACACTACCACAGGGAAGAAAGCCTGACAAATCTGCTAAAAGCTTTAAAAGGCCTAGATTAAATATTAATATTCTGAAAACGATGAAGGCAGCACAAAAACAAAAGCCTCCTTTACCACTCCGGTTCTGTATAGCCCAGAGCAAGAGATGAAAGATTTCTCGCAAACACTGATGCCTAGGTGAAATCGTGAATAAAACAGAAAATACCTGAGCTATAGCTGTACAGGTTGGGAACTGCAAGCTGTCTGAAAAAGCAACAGCCAGCAAAATGCATTCACAGTAAGCTGGTAACAACATCTAGTTGTTACAATGACAGCTACCGAAAAGCAGAGAGAAAGGATTTATTAATACTGCACTGGCCTTACAGTTACGTTTAGAATGAGGAGAAAAAATTGTGCTGGAGATAAAGTCAGAATCGCTCCCTGCCAAGTCCCACGTTTGACACACGTGCGTTTTCAGAACCTCTGCTTCAAGCTACGTACCTGACCTGCACAGACAAGCACGTGAAGAGGAATATATTCACCTTTACTTCAGAGTCGTGCTTTGACTCTAACTAACCTCCTGCCAGAAGCCTCCCTGGAGGAGACAGCACCGGTAGCACTGATGGACAGTCAGCGAGGGCTGGTCGGGTTTGCTAGTTT
>JAOQGH010000017.1:382922-417024 GCA_025769975.1 Gallinago jamesoni | reverse complement strand
CTCCTTTCAGGGAGTTGGAGAGAGCGAGAAGGTCTCCCCTCAGCCTCCTTTGCTCCAGGCTGAACACCCCCAGCTCCTTCAGCTGCTCTGCAAAAGATCTATTTACCAGACCCCTCACTGCCCTTTTCTGGATCTGCTCCAAATCCTCAATGTCTTTTTTTGTGGTGAGGGGTCCAAAACTGGACACAGTACTTGAGATGGGGCCTCACCACTGCTGAGTCCAGGGGGAAGAAGATGCAAAGTCTTAACACACTGTACAGACATCTACTTACTATTTATCAGACTGGGTATTTCAAAGTCTCTCCTGTTTTAAGCGATGGCGCACCCTCCCCTAGGGAGTAGGGGCCGAGTGCCAGGAGACCCCCGACCCGCACTGGCTCTGCTGCTGGTTTGTGTCCCTGAGCCCCTCGCCTCATCCCTCTGCATCTCCGCTTCCTGTCTGTGCTCCGAAAAGAACAATACTTCCCCCTTTTCACAGGAGGAACTTCCAATCCAAAGCTGCGTAAGTACGGAGGTTTTTATTCCAATTACAATGAGAATTGTTCTTTTTTTTAATCCACAAGGGATCACTTAATGTTTCTGCCCTAAGAATAAACCCAGGTCTCAGCCTCCCAAAACATTTACATGAGCACTTTACTATTATGAGATCTGCTTTTTGTTAACACAAGACAGGCTTCAGTCTTGTGCTGTTCAGTTGGGTTTTTTCTCAGGATTGCCACAAAAGCTTAAAAAAAAAGTGTAAAAATAATTTGTAAATTTGGTTACGTACCAATGTTTTCACTGCTCAGGAAATGAAGCAAATGGTTAATTATTTTTTAAGAAACAAAGCTTAACTTTCCTAAAAGCTTAATCAATTGCCCTCTCCAGCTCGCCAGAGTTCACAGCTTTACAAAAGGCAGAGCTGAGGCTCCTGTGCTCTCTGCGACGGGAAGGAGAGAAGTGCTGAGAGGTGAGAGTATCTTGAGCCAACCCTGCTGCCAAAGGCTGTTATGAAACCAGGGCTGTAGCTCTTGAGGTCACACCAAACACAGGGACCGACGTGCTCTTCTCCAGCTCAGAGACACAGTAAGTGTCTCATTTGTCTCAGAGACACAGTAAGTGACTCATTTGAAGTAAACTTTTCAGCAACACTCGTCTTTCACGTACACAAGCAGCCCTGTGTTTAGCCAACCAAATGCCATTAGTCCCTAAGGGGACACGTTACGATCTTTTTTATTTTAATGCCAGAAACAGAACACCTTTAATAGGCATTTTCCATTTATATTCAGTTAAGGGGGGGGGGGGGGAAGACAGCATAGTTTAATAAGCTGCAGATCAGTTTATTCCTCTACCGGAACTGCTGAGGATCGGGCGCCTTTCATCTCCTGCTGGGATCGCCTGACTCGGCTCTCCACTGTACGGTGAATAATCACGGGCTGGAATTTGCCGTGTCACTTCCAGGCTCTTTGGAGGAACTCTCCTTCTCCTTCCCACAGTGACAATGCACATTGTGAGCGGGAATGTCAGCTCCTGCCAGGCAGCACAACGCCGCGCGGGCTGCGCATCTCACCTTCTTCCCTTTTACAACTGTTAACTTCGCTCATACCTCTGTCTAGAAAGTACGCAGAAAACTTCAAAGCCTCTTTAAACCAGGACACCCTCCTCAGGCTTGCTTTTGACTGGTCAGCTTATCTATGTGATCTTTGTTGCCAGAGAAGCACACAAAGCTTCCACAGCTGGTAATTACAGTGAAAGGTGGTGATGAAGACACAACCACCAGGCAAGGAAAACGGTCTTATCAGGACATCCATACTGCACACATGCATTCGCTGCTGTTCCCAGCGAGCCAATGACAGTACTGCCAGAAAAGGTGCTTCATATTGAAAAAGTTCTTCACGTCAAAGATTAATCAACTCTAAATGAAGCCTTAAAGGCACAGGTGATACAGCAAGCAACACAAAAATTTCTTTAATAGAGCTTTCTGGAACAGCAGCTGTGCAGCTACAGAGTGAAGTCACACATAGGGACAGGACCTGAACCCAAATCTTTCAGCTTTCAATCTGGTCCCACTTCAGATCACAGCCTTCCAATTTAGGGCCAACCAAATGCCCCATCACAACTTCTCTTGTCTGTACATTCCAAACTTAGTGCTTCTGAAATGTCCCACGGCTGGCCCCACACAACCAGCCTGTCTCTGGTCACCCCTTCCCAGACCGACAGCACAGCTCAGCACCCACCCAGTCACCCTCAGTCCATCCTTGCGGCCACTACAGCAACGGCTGATGGGGAAAATACTTATTCTTAGCTTCTTGTAGTGAAATTCTGCAGCTGGGAAGGAGAACTGGAAGTACCACACGAGGGTCAGTTCCCAGCAGAACAGCAGGCTGTGCTGGCACCAGGGAGACACGTGTGGCTGCAATGACAGTGGTGCCTTCCCTCTGCACAGGGGAGCTCTACCAGGAGAACTTCTTCCAGCAAGTTACTTACGCTGCTCTCAGAAAAAATTATTATAAAATTCTATTAGAGGAACATAAATGTTGCTATTCCTAAATAAGTTTTCTTAATGCAAAGTGAGCTACAATCTAGAAATACATGCACTAACTCCTAGTCTTTGTAATCGATGCTTGATTTCCAATAATAGGATGGTTTAGTTCTCAAACTCCTTTAGGACCAAGGAACAACATCTCTGGTCAGAGTGAAAGACAGGAAAAACATCCCAAACAATGCTTTTCCACCACTGCACTTTAGACCTGATGTTTGACATTAGTCTTGATCCCAGAGGCAAAATGGGAGTGCTTTATCCACTAAGTCAACCAGCTCCCACGGCTATAGCCATCCTAAATGGAATGCATTATTCCTGCATTAAAACATATGTTTTTCAAGGCAGCTAGCCATCCGGCTGTTCCAAGAGAGATTACAGAAGACCTAATTTTATCAGGCAGGGATACAATTCTCCTGGTTGTTTTTGCTCCCTAGGGACACAGAGCTCGTGAAAGCAGGTTGCCTGACTGCTGGGGAACAATTCCGATCAGTTGCTGATCAGTGAGGCAGTAACTCACAGCCCAGGTTCCCAAAATACACTAATGCATGCCCTGTAGGCTCTGGGGGCTCCCATCCCCATGGAATTCAAAGTCCAGACAGACCTAGTTTGTATCAGCAATTCTCAAGTCAACAATAATTAGAAAAACTTTATGTTGGCAGAGAAGTGCTAAAACTTTAAGCTGATTTAAAAAAAAAAAATCTTGCTTAATTTACACGAAAAAGAAGGTGTTTGCTCACAAAAGCAGCAAAGAAAGTGAATATTGACTATCTTTGGTATAAACAGAACCTCTGCTGTTTGTGTTTCAGAAACAATCAGCTTTGAAGTTGGAAAAAAAATGCAAGTTGATAGAAATAGGCATTTTATTAAAAAAAAAAAAATATCCGGACAAGAGTAACAACCCAGCACTGGCAAACATTATTCAGAATGAGAAATACAGGTGTGAGGCTTTTCCCAAGATGTTTCATCAAAACGTAATGGGAAAATTCGTGTAGCAGATGGAATGCTGCTGCCTGCAGAGCATCCGTTAGCTATAAATCACTGTTTCCTCACACATGGTGCAAATTTAGGTCTCTTCCATTCTAATTAATAGAATGAGACATCCTGGTCTGATGACTCTTCCCTGATTTCATAAACTCTAGGAAAAATTTTGGACTGAATCAATCTCAACAGGGGAATGTTCCTCTCTATTAATCCAGGTCCAAAAAGCAACTGAGCAACTCACCGAGAGATTCAGGAAACGCTTTCTATAACTTTGAGACATACAGTTTAAAGAAAAGCATTTTAAGAAATTATCTGAACATTGTATTTGAAACAAATGAAAACAGGATACTATTCAGCTTCTGCTTGGGCCTCTGGGACTTCTCACCATGAGTTCACTCTTTGGCTTCTGAAACTTGCCACTGAATAAACATGATAATCCAATGAATAGAAAGCTTAATGACAAAACCTAGTCAGATAGAGGGAATCAGGAAGGAACCCATCACCCTTTCCACAGCATTACCAATGAACTAGAGATACGAGGGGTGCTCTGCATGCAACTTCCCTACAGAACTCCAAGTACTGTCTAGTTAGATGCCTGTTGGAAAGACCAGCAATCCGGCTCCACGCAGTTATGCTGTCATCCATCACATCTGCTACTTAATATTTCATGCTACAGAATTTAAAATAGAAAACTGAAGATCAGTTATCTAGGACACCACAAAAAGAACACCAAATGCGGCTTTAGCGCAGATGTGTCAGGCTAACAGGTCTGATTAACATTTCCAGGCTAAGAACCCAGCTGAAACTGCAACTGCCACCCCTACTAGAAGCAGTAGGAATCATAAAAGACAAACCAGGAATCATTGCTACCAGATGTCCCCTCCACCCGACTGAGGAAAACTGGTTCTAACTCTAGCAAAGCTTCAGAGAAGCAATCAGGGAGGAGGTGGAGGACTCTCTTTAAAGCCTCCAATTTCCTCTTCTCCCCAAGGCAAAGGGTCAGAGCTGCAGCTTTTAAAAACAGCCCCAAACTCACTCCTTATTTCCTAAACATAAAAGGGACAACACAAAAATACATACGTTCTTTAACTCTCCTGGTTACTCTTTGTTATACCAGCCTGGATGCTCCAAAACCCTTATTTCCTTCAGCACGTTTACATGCCTCAATCATGTAGCAACATTAAAATCTACTCCCACTCACGGTAGCCAAAATATTTTTTTTCAGTATTTGCGTTTAACTCACTCTCTCCAAGCCATTAATCATTTACATCATTCTACTTTGACCATCTGCATAGTAGACATTTGTGATCATCTTATGGACCTTCTCTTTGATGCGCTAGTGAGAGATTTGTTACTTTGCTCCTCTCGATCGTGACTTGAGCTGTATTTCCTTTTCCTGCCAGACACAGACATTGCAAGGAATCCACGTGCTACCATGCTAGCAGCACTTTTTCCTGAGTTGAAAGGCTTAAGAAAATAGTGTCATCTGAAGCAAGGGCTCTTATCAGAATCTTTGTAAAGCCAAACAAAGCAGGAAGGATCATCTCGGAATTTGTGTAAACAGCTCCCTACGACATGCTCCAAAAGGTGTTTTTTTAATGCATTTCAAAGCACCGCCTCAGAACAGTACCTTTGTTGGCTGCATACAGAAAGACTGTGTCAAATTCACACACAGATTTCTCAGCAGATTTGGTATCCATCAACTGTCAGTCCTGCAGGTAAATTAAGGAAGCAACATAAAAGCTTTCTTTCCCATTACCAGCTTTGCCTAATGCAAGACTTGTGGGTGAGATGCTGCATAAATGCACAAAACCCACCTGTAAATCCTGCTAGCTACAAGAGGATCAGATCCAACTTGCTTATGTTCATAAGCTCTTCTTTAACCTTTTCTGTCCTACAGCCACAGTTCCTCTCTGAATGGCAGGGAATAAATTGAAGTGAAATCTTTCTGCTCACTCAGCAAAATCCACACAGCCAGTCCTCACTTGGACCACTACTTCCTTTGACTCTTCTCTAATCTATTTAAATTCTGTGCTTCAGCTACTAAATCTAAAAAAAAAAGATCCTCACCTACTTTGACAGGCGCCTGGCAACCAAAAGAATGAAAACTGAAACACACAATTTTTGAAAGAACAGAAAAATACCATGATTCCATAGGAAATTTTCAAGCCAAACAAAATAAAGACTCTACCCACTGCTTGAGTCAACATGTTTTCTTCCAGTAAGGTTCTATCCTATTTGGCTGGCCTTCAGTCCTGGTTTCAACTGTTTCGCTGATACTACTTTTTCCACACATGCCACCATCCTCGCTGTTTCTTCAGCTTCTGGAAATCCTAATACAAAGCCTTCCTCAGCAGACAAGAGTCTCAATTCTTCACTAAGAGACAATGAGCTTTGAAAGGAACAAACACAGGTGCATGAAGCCATTCACAGAAACACCCACGCAAAATCACAAACCAGACAGCAAAATGTATGTTTAACTAGAAAAGTAAACAGAAACCAGCTCTTTCTGTACATAAGGCAAGAGCAAGGATATGATAACCCTGTCACATAACCCAAAAGCGACTGAAATTACGTTCAAGGCCTGAGCCACCAAGAGGGGAACTCCTCGTTACTGCCAGGCACATTGCCCCTGCCCCTTACCTCATTCTTTCACAGGCATCACAAGCTGAAGTTCACTCCACTAACATCCCTTTGCTTGTTAAAAACATCAGACAAGACAGAAACGGTGGTCAAACGAAAACCAGCAGAGCCAAATAAGCTCTTTATGAGCGCACTTAACCCTCTTGGAGACAAGCTGGCTCATCCAGCGTGGTCTGGGAGTCAGCTCTCCCACTTTCAAAGCAAAAGCTCGCGTGGCACCACCATCTATGTTGTACCAAGAGACCAAACTTTACTGTACAAGCAGTACAACAGTCTCATAACATGCACTGTATAAAACAAATCCCCTGAACGTGCTTAATTAGAACCTTTGAATCCAGCTATTCCAGAGTTTCTCTGCTCCATTAACATCGCTGTGATGAGGTTAACGTGAGAGGAGCTGCTTGAAAATTTCACCCAAAATGTAAGAGCAACCAGACATCTCCAAGCCGAGTCCTGAAGTACTTTAATACTGACATTTTTATCTGAATATGGGACGAATGCAGACATTTAGCTGGTTCTGTGAACTCACCATTTCACTGGTGCAACTGCAAACATTTCAAGAAAAAACATCATACAGTAGATACAAACTCACTGGCAAATGCAGCTGCACTTCAACCCCAAAGGAACAACATTGAGCTCCCATCCTCACAGAAATATGAAAACAGGGGGAAAAGTCTTCTTTAAAGTTAATATCCCCAGCACTTCTGCTTATTAAAAAGCAGCAGATGCAAATATAAAGACAGCCCTTCCCATCATTACTGATGCATAATGTGGGTGTTACGGACAGACGAAGAAAAGAGCTTAGAAAGAAAAAAAAAAAAAGTGGGAAGAGGAGGAAAACATAAGTAATGAGCAGGTTCCAGGATTCACACAGTTCCATGATCCAATTCCCTACTTTTATACAGTTACTGTTATTTAACATTTTTACTTAGAGGCAATGGCACTGATCCCTTCTGCAAGGGAATGAGATGTCTCCGTGCGCTGTTTAAGATTTGAGTATAACATACTTTGTGCTCATAGCAGGTAACTGAATTCTCATCTGCACTTAGGAATAAATGAGTTAGACTCAAATCAATCACTGAGGCCAAATAAAGACACACAATAAAAGACTAAAAAAAATAAAAATGCAATTTCTGTTGATTAACAAACAATTAATGTTTCCTGAAACACCACTTAGATGTTCTACCTGTACTCAGGAATGGGACTATTGCTACTTCCACACTGACCACAAGGCTCAGGAAGGAATAATCCGGGGATGGCAGATGTATAATTAGTCCTGTTGCTCTGTCCGCACAGATCGTTCCTGAAGAAAGTCTCATGGCTCATCACTGCAAACTATGATTTCTATTTTAAACATACATTAAACTAATCCTGCTCCACTTTGCATCCAACTTGCTGACACAACACCTTTCATGAGCATAGTGCCAGATAAGATTTTAATACTGTATTTCCCCCATACTGTTATAAATGCTCTACGCTGTGGTGGTTACTGGTAACACAGACCTGCATAAAACTCTCTGCAAGGTTCAGCACAGGAGCTGTTTATGCTCCTCACCTGCAGTCTCCTGCACCTGAAGCCATCTTCCAAGCAGCACTCAGGTACTCCCCACCTCAAGATCACACATTAAGGGCACAGCCATCTCCCAGTTCCTGCTGGCAGGGACCCCAGGGTTCCTACAGAACTCACTGCAGGAGCAATTCCTCTCCTGTTCCCAACGCGAGGTATTCTCACCCAGAAAACCCGACAGAAAAATTTACATAGTAAACAGTCGAGCCTAGAAATAAATAAAGCTGCAACAAGGGGGTGGGAAAAAAAGGATCAAGTGTTCTTATCTGAGCAACAACTAATCAGTTAAACACGAAGCATTACCGCCATTTTTAATAAAATGCTTCTATTCAATATTGTTTACTATAAACAGTTCATAGTTATATTGAGTTGAACAATGCACACATGTGCCTTAAAATCTCTATGCTTAGGCCTCCAACTAGGGCGTATTTTTCAAGAACTGTACAATGATATTACCTCACTGACTCACTCGGTTCCTTTACAGGTCAGAGCTCAGTTATCTCGGCAATGAGATACCGTGAAATATGTTTCCAAGGGCTTGGGGACACATTCACACAAAATTCTTCGTATTCATGGTTTTTTTTATAGAAAAAAGTGATTTACACAAACAAATCCATAATATCCATATCAAGAAACCTGAATATTAAACCCACAAAGGGGCAGTGGAATTAATATTCAGATAATTACTTACATAAACTTCAGTGTTACAGAGTGAAGTTTTGGATGTTAAACTATTAGAGAAGCTTGTTAAAGATTAGCATGACGCCACAGCCATTCTAGAAAGGGATTTATTTTTTTTAAAGTTTGCAGTAATATATATTACAGGGTCAAACTGTAACGGGCTTTCAGTATCAGAAGAAACAAGTTTCACAGAAAATAGGAGCACGTGCTTAAAACATTCTGCGAATTCTTAAAAATATATACATAATTATTTCACATTACATTTTGAGCAACACGAGAGAATGTTATTCAGTTCTTTGTTATCATGGAGTACCCAAAACCAAACACCAGATAGCATTATCGCTTTAGTTAAATGTTTACAGAAAGTATATCTGAAAAACATTTGACAAAACCCCCCAAACAGCTAACATTAGAAGTTTAACTACAAACAAGTTGTGTTAAGAGAGCGCTACCACAGCCTCTCCATCTGGCACTGTGTGCCTGTGCAGGCAGAGGGGGCTGACAGCCCCCAGCCCAGTGAATGAACTCCCAAGCTTCACAACAGTAAATACGCCTCCTTTATGCACCCCATCTTCTGGGACAAAGCGACAGAATAAAGATCTTACTGAAACTTGATTTTCCCTAAGTTTTAATACTAGGAGATTATTGTAACCATGCAGGAAGCCCTCCCAAGAAGCCACTGATCACAGCATCAAGTTTTGTACCCTGATGGAGGGAGGAAAATTAAAGATATGCAAAACCGAGCTACCTGCTCTGCAACCTTCACCCTCTGCCTCGGAGTCATCCCTTGCCCTCCGGCTTCACAAGGGAGCTTTACAACAAAGCTATATTGAGAACAGCATTTTAGGCACTAGGAAACAAAGACATACCCATGCAAAAAAGGAAACACAAAAAAGCGCATGCTCTGTCCCGATTATGGCTACGCAAAAGAACTTATTCAGAAAGTGGAAAGAACACCGGGTATGTCTTCATTATGCACCCAAAGTGCATAACCCTTCGTCTCCCCCGCCCCGGGACCACCGGCAGCCCCCGCAGCCCCTCGCTCCCCCTCCGCACCCCGCGCTCGGACGCTCCGGAGAAGAGGCCGCAAGAAGGAAAACCCTCCCGAAGGGGATCGGCTCCAAGAGGGTACCCCGGGGCAGGCGGGGGATCCCCCGCACACCCCAAGCGCCCAGCGCTCCCTCCCCCCCCAGAGACCGCCCCACCCGCGGGCAGGGCCCCGTCTGTCCCCAGCGGGCCCCCTCAGCCCCCGCATTCCCGGCCCCTCACGCTGAGCCTCTCGGAGCCCCTCACGCACCCCGGCCCCTCCCACAGAGCCTTCCTCCCTCACAGCTCCCTCAGACACCCCGGCCTCCTCACACGGAGCCTCTCGAAGCCCCTCACAAGCCCCAGCCCCTCACGCCGAGCCCCCCTCCCTCGGAGCCCCCTCAGACGCAGCCTCCCTCCCTTACAGCCCTCTCACGCACCCCGGGCCTACTCTCCCACAGATCCCCCCCACGCCTCCCCGCCCCTTCACACGGAGGATTCCCCCTCCCGGGCCGCGGGAGGCTGTGGCGCCCGGGCCGGCGCCCCCAGGGCAGGGCAGGGTAAGGCAGGCGGGGTCCCGGCGCGGCCCGACGCTCCTCACCTTCGGAGAGCTCCAGCTCCAGCTCGGCCAGCAGCTCGCGGACCTCGCGGGGCAGCGAGGAGACGCCCGCGGCCGCCGGCTCGGCCATGGCGGCTGGAGGGAAGGAGCGGGGGAAAGCAGGTCCGGCCGCCGGCTCGGCGCGGCTCCGGCCCCGGCTCAGCGCCGGCGGCTCCGAATCGCGAGCGCAGCGGGAGCGGCCGCCACCTCCGCCATGCTGAGCCCCAGCACCGCCGTCACGTGACGAGGCGGGGCGCCCCTCAGAGCACCGCCGAGCGCCCCCCCGCGGCCCTACCCCGCGCTGCACCCGCGCCTCGCGCCCCCCGCCGGCCCCGGCAGCACCGACAGCCCTCGGCTCCACCGGCAACCGCTCCCCCCCCCCTCCGTCCCCCCACCGCGCTCCCCTCAGGTGCATTCAGCAGCGGGGACGGCAACTACGCTCCCCTCAGGGCAGCCACCCCCACCGGGCTCCCCTCAGGTGAGCGTGGGGAGGGAGGAGGCAGCCGCCCTTTTTCCTTCAGGGGTGAAGGCCACCACCCCCCCCCTCCATAACCCCAGAAAAGCGTTTTTCTGTCTGTCCTTCTGTCAGGAGAAAGTTTGCCTCAAGTTCGTACCTGTGAGAAGGGCCAGGTAAGTGCAGTGACAGCTCCCAGAGGCGCTGAGGGCCCCCTCCCAGCTCTACCCCTGTCCAGCCGTCACCAGGACAAAACCCCAAAGGATGAGGGGTACCTGAATGCTGAATAAATATTCACTAAAGTGACCCTAGACAAGGACAAGGTGAGGTATCTAGAGGAAAAGAGAGCAGGTTCAACACCACAAGAGCAAACATGCAATAAAGAGCCTGGAGCTTTTTTTTGTTGTGGTTTTTTTTTTTTCTTTTTTTTTTTTTTTTTCTCTTTTAAATCAGCTTTATTTTTCTAACTGTTATTTCAATTTCCCATAGCACCTTGGCAATGTCAAAAACAAATACAAATACATGTATTATCCTTTTAACATTTAAAGCATGAACCTACTTTACACAAATTTTGTTTTGGACAGTTTCGACAACAGGAATATACCAGAACAGACAAAGTACAGAAGCCAGATAGGTTCCTTTATTTCTCCTTTCACTGAAGCCCTACTGCTCTGAAGAAATATCATAAATGCCAAGGGGAAGATGGATTCATCCGGGAGGAACAACATGTCTGTAGTAACTTGAGCTCAATATATTATCTGAATATTTTGTATTCTATAAAAATTAGAACAAAACCCATTTATGCACAGTCTGTTTACATTTGAAGTTGCATTTTTGGAAACCGTATCCACAACTGAAGCTCCATAAAAATAAACCTCTGGTTCTTAAATATAAAATTTTAAAGTTGTTACAGGTTAGTTTGCAGATGGATTTTTTCAGAAATAAGTTGCTTTAACTCCATTTCAAGTCCTCCCAACTGTACATTAAAAATGGACTCAATTAACCTCTTGAAGTGCCTGCACTAAAGGCACTTAAGAGAAGAGCCAACTAAAATACTACAACAAACCAAAATTATGTACCATCCTAAAGGAAGCTCAGACTATACGTAATATATACACACAAAGAAGAGCATGATAAATCATTCAGATTAATGGCAACAATCTTATGTTTCAGAAGGAAATATCAAAATTAGAAACAAAAATTCTATTGCATATCTGTAGTAATCAAGGATTTACAAAAAAACTTATCAGAAGCAATTTCCCCCCGAAGTGCATTTCTGTTGCATCGTCTGTAATACAATGGCGCATTTTACAAATTTAAAATATCATCTGTACATACCAGATATTTTTACCCCAGGTGAACATCCACTTGGGTAACAGTAAAAATAGCGGACATTTTCAAGACAATTAAGCTGATATTGACAAAGTAGTAAGGCCATAGCTATTTAACTACAGTAAAGCATCGATTAAGTCACTTATTTGCTACTGATCTGCCACAGTATCATCTTTCTCTTCTGGTTAATACAGTGGGTTACTTTTTTTTTAAAAAAAATTTTTTTTTTTTTAAACCTACTGCTAAAAAACTGCATCATCATACTGTGCCAGGCTAACTTCTTTTAAAAAAAAAAAGAAACAAAAAAAAAACCCCAAAGATAGCAGGAATGTAAGATACTATAAAACTAACTAAATTTTAGAAGTCAAAAGAAAAAACTTTTTTGCACTTTTAATTTTACTATCACATGCAAAGAATTACTCTTCTTTTCACTCCCCAGCAGAAGTACAAGAGAGCGGCCCAATCTTTTCCACACACAATAATTTGGAAAAGAACTCAACTGGGGAAGCACACTTCTGTAGCCAACAAAACTCAACAATTCTGAAAACAAGTCACAGCTCATAAAACTGAAAGTTAACGTGTGATTTGCACCGTCTGGTATTTGATATCAGCAGAGCAGGGAAATTGGTGTTGACACCATCAGTTAAGCTACCAAGAAGGAACCACAGAGAACTGTTATTTGTCACTTCAAGTGCACACTGACCATCGCTGTTGAACAGGGGACAGTTTCACCTCTGCTGATCCAACGGCAGAGCTCAAACGGAATCGATGAGCTGCACCAGTGTCAGCCTGGCTCCTGAATGATCGCTGTGTCCCCGATTGCCCCGCTCTGTCCCAGCGGGCAAACCGGGCGGGCAGAGACACAGCGTGTGCCCGAGTCCCTCACAGGGGTGAGAATGTAGCAGCTAGCCCGTCTAAGGTACACACTTGCCATGCAATACAAGTACTGCAGGAGAACTTGCACACAAAACTATGGTTTTTCACAGCCTTATATTTACTTGGTTATTTCCCCCCAACAAAAGATTAGGAAGGGGGGGGGGGGGGGGGAAGAGAACCAAACCCAAACCAAACCACCAAACCCCACAGTTATAAATGGCAGTTGGGGTGGGGGGAGAAGGGAAATGATAATGTTAAATCCTTGCACGCAGGTATTAAATAAATAATTATGAACGCCCTAATCTGATAAAAATTTGAATGTCTGGAAAAAGCCAACAGGTTTACAGACTAATTTGCATACACTGTACAAGAGCCCTAATCTGCTGCTGGAAAACGCACACCCAGGACACACACAGCATCCTTTCCACAGTCAAGTTTTTCCAATCCCCTTACAAGCAAGGTTGAACTGCAGTTACTTTTCTTTCCACGGCTAATAAATGAGGAAGCTACATGTCACAAATGATAAACATTCAGGTACTTTCAGCACTACAAAGTTATTCTATGTACTGCACTGAAAGCAGACGCCCGCATGGGTCAGAATCAGCCTTCCCCACTGAGGCCAGAGCCTGGTGCCTCTCCTCCTCCCAGCGGCAGGTACTGACACCCCGACACTTACTCAGTTCGCAGGGACAAGCGCGCATCTATCCTAAATATCTGCGACTATCAGACAGGTTCTTTTTTTCCAGTTTGACTGCAGTAATTGTTTATAGCCTTTAAAATGATTAAAAATCAAATTCATTGCATTTCAGAACTTTAACACTTTTAAATATTTAAAACTTTTCTATCATTCCAACAAATGTAACATTATCAAAATAAATGGAGAAGGGTTCTGTAAGCATCCCTAAACTGTAGACATGATCAACGATTTTTTTTACTAAATTAAAAAAAAAAAACCTCCCAAACCCAGTACAGGTAGTTTAAAAGTGAATAATGATTTTGGTTTGTTTTTATATATATATGTATATATATATAACATGCGTAGAAATGAACAGTTAACTGCATAAATACATTATATTGTGTTATGAATCAAATCAAAGCAATTGCCAAGCTGAGTAATAAGTTAGAGAAATGACAACTCTGGCTTTATATATATATTTATAAAAATAGATATGAGTGTTCTCAAAGCAGTTGATAGAGAATGCCTACCGAGTAAGAAGTCGACAAGGGTTATCTGGCTAAGAAATCAGAAGATGAAAATTTTCACAGTTATTTTAACTGCCACTTACATTCATTCTAATGGCAACACTAGCATATATTACTAAGATGTTTACGGTATATATCACAATTGAGTTTTCCAGTGTTCACAACTTACGACTTTAAATTTGTACACTTGCTATTCACTAAAAAAAGAAAAAAAAAAGTGTGATTCTTACTGCTGGAAGCTACTTTTCCCTAACACTTTATACAGAACCTTGAACCCTGGCATGCTGATTTTGGCAGATTAATACACTGAGTTTTCCTATTTTGTCATTACGATAATTGCCTCTAAACTTAACCACTTACTACACAATAGTGTTGCAAATTTAGTCAGCATACAGCTAGGCAAGATGCTATCTTTCAAGTAGCTTCTCTGAACATGAGGGGTTTTGTTTAACTCTTTACCTTTAGTTCCACTCTAAACAGTTAAAAAAAAGTCAGTTGCTACTACATCAGCTGTAAACAGTGAGTTCCCAGAAGATATAAACCCTGATTTCTAGTATACAGCATCCAACACCCTACTCCAGAACAC
This sequence comes from Gallinago jamesoni, assembly GCA_025769975.1. Taxonomy (NCBI): domain Eukaryota; kingdom Metazoa; phylum Chordata; class Aves; order Charadriiformes; family Scolopacidae; genus Gallinago; species Gallinago jamesoni. The sequence goes on along the minus strand of JAOQGH010000017.1, from coordinate 402,556 downwards.
AAAAATAGGTCAGTATACAGAGAACCCAGCCACGACTCCAATTTGCTCACCATTTGGAGAGACATCCATTTGACCCTGGTGGGGCATGCATAACTCCATGCCCAGCGTTCCCACCCACAAGGCAGAATTCCACACCTGCAACTGGAATTCCAGGCTCCCTAACTCGTGAAGCTAACACCTCAAACTGCGTAGCCATCCGTCAATGCCATACTGGGCCTGCCTCAGGAAAACATACCAAGATAAATGCACAAAAGTCTGTAATAAAGAGATTAGAGAAAGTAACAAGCCAGAAAAAAAACCAAACCAAACCTAAGAAGTTGCCCTCAAAAGGAGGCAAGGAAAAAAAAGGGCAAATGAAAAATTCTGACGTGCCTCCTTCCAATTGCGTCTAGAAGACAATTCTTGCTGTCCACGTGCTCTGATCTACAATCCAGTATCCTGTAAAAATCTTAGTTTAAAAAGCTTGCTGAATGAATTATTAGTAAGGTCAAGAGACTATACTTCAAGCTGGAAACACAAAGTTTACTACAGTAGTACATTCAGTTTTTCTCATCAGTGACTAAGTCATGACACCAGTATCTGGCTGCATTCGCTCCACTCACGCGCCGACCAAGCACCTCAGCCGCAGACGTGCTCTGCAATGCAGGGCCATCAATGGCAGACACATCATCCGACAAGCCAAATGTTAAATAGGTTAAAAAAAGTTCTAATTTTACAGAAATGCTCATTTTTCAAAAATAATATTCTCTTATCCTTTTCCTCCTACACTGAGGGACAGGTTAATTCGTCAATTCATATTCTTTCGCTTTGTCAAAATGCTAGTTTCACAACCCCAAAACCGATTTCAGGCAGGAAACCCTCTGCAAATTAAAAACAAAAATACAAAAATTATAATCTCTATATTTATATTGATTGGAATCCTCCAGCATTTGTGAAATCACTTTTAGAGATGAATTTTGGGACCCTCCATAACTTCTCCGCACAAGCCACGCTCCAGTTCAGTATTCCCCTTCATGAATACTCCTTTCTCACAGTCTCCTTTGCTGCTTATTAGTCCACAGCTCAAATTAAATAGAGAATAATTGGCTGGACGAGAGTTACTTTGGTGACCGGGGTGGCACGTACTGCTCCTTGCCGATACGTCGTGGTGCTCCCTGAGGCGATGATCTGCGTCCAAACTGGCGCCTCTGTTCCCTGATTTTCCCAGCAGCTCCCCTGGGAGGCCCGTTGCCTCGGAACCCAGAATAATCCTTCATTCGACCTTCGACCTTGTCATGAGCCTTCTCCGGAGCCTTCTCAGGGGTGTCGTTCTCTTCACTTTTGGCAGGGGGAACATTGCTGCGATGTTCCCTAAGAGGCTGAACAGGAACTGGAGGCGGCTCCTTCGGGGGCTTCTGGCAAACTTCAGCGTAACTTAGCTTGCGCGGCTCCTTGGGGACCAAGGGAGAAGAGCAGGGTTTAGGTACCAAAAACCACCAGACTCTGCTCTCCCACATTGTCCCCAGCACAGCAGCTGAACACGCGCAGTGAGCAATTGCACGAGAGATGGTCCCTGTGCTCCAGCAGCACACCCCAGAGAAAGCCCCCCCCGTGCTCCCCATGTGCTCCCAGCAGGGCCTCACCTGCAGTGCAGAGGCAGGAGCTGCGCTCGCACTGGTGGAAGGTGAAGTGGTCGTTGTCCTTGGCGGCTTTGCAGCACTAACAGGAGACACAGACACCGGCGGGGAAGTGTGGTTTGTCACTTCTTTCTGAGCAGACACTTCTTCTGCTTTGCTGTCTGGCTGAACTGTGCTGTTAAATCAACAACAATTTAACATTAAAACCTACTCACACAAAAATTAACGTTTGGGAAAGCATTTTCTTTCTTTGAAGTCACGACTACATTTTTTGCAGAACAGGACACTGCAGCCATTACCACTACAATTTTTATTTTGTGGCCTCTAGAGAAGCTGTCACCACTGACAGAAAAGAAACAACAAACACTACGGTCACCTCGCTGGACACCGGCTGCAGCCTTTGCCTGAATGCACCAATTTTAATATTCTGGATTCAAGTAATCCACGTACCTTAATGCCACAGCTTCAGTCTGACTCGGTGAACTCACACTTGTCACGGGCTGTTGGACAGTGCTGTGTGTCAGTTCTTCCTGAGCAGGAGCTGGGCAGCTGGGCAGCAAATCTTTGCTCTCCTGTACAGAAAGCAAAAGTAGCAAGATGTGGAAAGATTGCAAATGTGCTTAAACTGCTCCTCAAAATGCCAGTTCCAGACATCCAAAAAGTGGGCATTTCCAAAGGCTGCTCAAGTCCTGATTATAGGAATTTACTTCTTTTGGAGCATCGTCTCTAAAACAATCACTCTTTATATGGGCAAAACAAACAGTGGATAAACCACTGTATCACCCGGATTATCAATGCCAAGCCTCACCAGCTCAATGAAGAGACTCATCTGGAAGCAGCCCTTGCCTACACCACACACAAACTACTTCAACAGCCAACACTCCTCATTTGCCTGCTTTATTCTGAAACAGTACGAGCTTACAATAGTATAATTACAGAAACTTCAGCTAAATACCTGCAAAAAGCCAAGGAAATCTAAGAACAGAAAGGCAGAAAAGACACTATTATTTTAACAAACAGAGTATGATGTTTGGGCGTAAATCATTCTCATGTGCAGTTCTAACATAAACCAGGTCTTTAGGCAGGGCTACGGGAGAGGCAGTGTGTGCGTGCTGGAGACTAGAGTGCCCACCTTTTCTTTGCAAACTCCTTTAACTATGTCGGCCATCCTGCTCTCCAGCACAGGCTCTCCTGGTATTTTTGCTGTGCTGCCAGGCAAAGGTGGGAAATTTGAAGCTAGCAAGTCAAACTTTGGTGTCTGAGTCTTTGTTTCTGCTGAAGGCTGAGGTCTCTAGGGAAGGAAAACACCTGTTAATAGAGCCATAACACCTACCATTAAAAGCACTGAGCGAGTGTCAGGGAACTTTCCTAGAAAGACTGAATTCCCACGGTCTGATCTAAGCATTTAGGGACGTTATTGCCATTCCTTCAATAAATGCAAAGCCAACGTGCTGCACTTTGTGCAACTGCCTGCAGTTAGAGAAGTGGAACTCACTGAAATGCGGTCATCCTCTCGTCTCCTCCGACCTCTGAAAATGTTCCTCCTTTAAAGGCAAAAAAAAAAAAGTCAGTGTGTGCATTCATCTGGCTGAAGTGTGCACTCTTCTGCACAAAGGGGAGCCTGTGGCGGGGGATCCACAGCAGCCTACTGATGTGTCTCAAGCTACAGTTCTGGGATGTTCTCCATCTTCAGGAGGGGTCAAAGCTCTTACACTCTTGGAACACAGTCAACACGGGAAACAATTTCTCTTTTCTCTCCCCGTGGAGGAGGTACCCTAGAGCACTGTATCTGAATAAGCACAGTGACAATTAGACTATAATATTATAGAATAGTATCCTATAGTTTTACAGTAAGGAACTTATCTCATTTCTCATGTATCTTGGTCATTTATGTTTAAGTGTCTAAATGCTGAATTAATAGAAAAAAGATAAAACCAGTTTATTTTACAATGTTTAGGAGCATCAAGTTCCCTGAGTATTTGCTTATTATTTACAGCAATACAAATACCCACTCTACTTCAGCAACCGTTTTTTAATTCTGGGGACAAATCAGGCAGTTATTTTGAAATGAAGGCACCTCACTATCCTACTGCAATGTATTTGAGAGAATAACTAATGGCTGTACAGTCAAGCAAGAAGCATTCGTGCTCCCAGTTTAGTATTTATCACTCCTGCTTTATTTAAATGTCAGTTTGCTCCTGATCGGTCTTTGCAGAAATACCTCTTGTGCCAACGGTCGAGGATCCTTGGCTCCCACGAGCCATTTGAACCTCCAACACCAGGACCCGACCGCGTTGTCCCGTCACAGCCCACAGGCACACACAGGCCTTTACCTGCCCCTGCCGACGCCGTAATCGCCGTTCTGCTCCATCTGGGCGGCGGGAGAATCCTTCTGGGAGTAGCCCTGTTCTTGGTGCACAGGTAACACGCTGCTCTGTCGCTCCATAACAAAGTTCCTCGAGTTGGTTCTGCTCAGGGCTGCGTCCCCCATCGGCAGGGGGCTGGCGGCAGCTGGACCCTCCCCGGCGTGTTCAGCGCTGGCAGACGATCGGAAATGTGGCTTCACGCTGTGGGACGCAGAGCAACTGCTGCATAACCAGAATGCAAAGGACAAGATGCAAAACTACCACCGGCTACAGTTAATTCATAGGAGGATGTCAGTAAGTACTGGGACTCCATCAGAGAAGTTGTTTCCTACACACTTTGTCAAGAAAGAAATTGTTCTTCCTTTTGTTATAGTTTTCTTGCAGCCTCCCCTCGTGTCGCATGTTGCCATTTGAAGAAAACATCAAGATCACTGCCCAACAATCCCCCAAAGGGGGAAAAAAACCCACCCAACCCCTAAACCCAACCCAACCAACAAAAAAAAACAAAACCCCAAAACCTAGGGGTGGTAGAAGAGCCAGAAGACCCCAAAGAGGGATTCTTCATTTGCCTGGGCCTGCAGCACAGCACGGGGTGTTGGGAACGGATCTGGAGAACTAAGTCGAGCCTGAGGAACACACTGATCTGGCCACAAGCAAAAAAACCTGAACTGAAACAAGAAGCCAGGAGCAGAGGGTGACCGAATGGGCTGAAGAGAACAGGGCAGAGGAGGTCAGGGCAGCCAGAGCCCCCTCTCCCTCAGTGGCCTGAAACGCCAGGATCTCTCTCTTCCTATAATCAAGCACCCACATCACTGACTCTGCAGTTTACAGTACCCCAGTTATCAATTATTCAGCATTAAAGCTGTATTTCCTTTGAGCACAGACACAGCCGCACACACTCAGTGTTTCTGCAAGTTAAGGCTCAGGCTCCAAAATGCAGAACTACTTCCCAAAATCCTGACCTGTCATCACACAGAAGTTTTCTGGAGCTGCATTCAGCTGCTTTAGACTATTTTTCACTTCTGCACCTCACTGTCTTTTCCATGCCACCCTGACCAGTTTCAGCAAGTGAGACAAGGACCTTAAATTATATCTATCTTTCTCCTCTGGTCAGCCCTGCACATCTCACAATTTTAGGACAGGACGAGGACTTTGCACGCTTATTGTTTTTAAACAATGTCCTGTTAACACTCCATGCAATCAGGAGAAATTCTCCCACTGCCAGACAAAGCATGATTCCTGTCTGAGAGGAGGAGGTAACTTGACAACATGATCTCTTACAGAATAATCAAGGAGCAGCCTGAAAAAGGGTCTGTCCTTCAACAGCCCATAAACCACGCAGCTTTTAGTTGCTCTAAGCGAATATGGAAAGGCATGTTGTGGATGCCACAGACCCTGGGCTGCCTAACACGGAGGTAGTTTCCTTCCAGCTTCCACCAATAAATTTGTTTCCTCCCAGTTGGCCAGAGAACTTAAGCTGGGATAAGAAAGTAAATTAGGAGAATTCAAAGAATGACAAATTATCATTTGTTAGCACTAAATCAGAGCAGCAGTAAGTGATGTGGCTGTGGCAACAGCAGATTCCTCCTCCCTCTGCTTCGCCATTGTCCTGTGGTATTTAAAAAAATGAACTCCACCGCAATTTGACAGACTTAAAAAAAAAGTTTTGCAGCATTTCATATGTAACCAGAAAGCAGAACTAAAATCACCTTTTAATAGCCCAGTTTTGAGTGGTCAAGTTAATCTGCTTTACCAAAGACATACTAAGTTACCTTTTAGATGGCTGGATAGAAAAATATCAGTATAACCAATATTAGCACTGAGGATTCTCTGTTACAAAGACTCAATCTTTCTTCCCAACAAGGATATTGCAACAAATCAGGGCAAATAAATACCAGGAGCTTAAGCAAATATTAAGCTCTCGAGAAAAATCCAATACTTAACTATTAACTGCCTGTTTGACAAAACAAATCAGGTTTAATTAGCCAGGACAGAAACCCAAAAGCCACAGCTGGATGAACCTCTCCAAACAAACTCTTCTGCAGTTCAAGAGAAGATATGCTGAACAAAGATTAATTCATACTTCACAGCTTCAAGAAGCATTAGGAACCAGTTCAAAGGACCCAAAACCATTAACTTTTCCCATCAGCAAAGACCACAGGAAGGAGGAGATAAGCTAAATAAAGTCTTCCATTTTGTTCAATTCCTTCTTAAAATGGAAGATTCTCAAGTCATCATTCAGCCCTCAGATCTCATAATCTTACCCGTCATTGAGAAGGCCACAATCTTGTCTGGGCAGAAGAGCAAAGCAGAAAAGACAAGGAAAGATAAGGAAGAAAAAAAGAGCGGGAGAAGGAGAGATGGTGTGAGAGAGAGAGAGGAGAAGGAAAAGCAGGAAGCGCAGGCTGCCCAGACGATCGACTGTTGGACCTGTTCTCTCTTAGCGCGATACTGGATCATCACTGGGCCGAACCTCCGAGGCCGTGCCTCACTGCTGCCTCAGCAGCCTCCTGCTTCCAGAGGAATCCTGCTGAAGCGTAACTGATGTCTGCTCCCAGAATATAAAGATTTATTACTGCAAAAACAGAGTTTTGCACTAGCACAAAGGCTGAGCACGATTGGCAGGAAAGGTAAGACAACCACGAGAGTGCGGCAGAACCTGGGCACGCTTGACCCTAAAGCTGTAACTTCACAACGGCTGGAGTTTTACAGATGAGGCATCACGTATAACCAGAAGAGTTTTAAAAGCTTAAGGATTATACAGATGTGATCTACAAGGTGGCAGTGAACATGTGGGCATTTCAAGATGTTAGTATTTGGGTACCTACAATTCTTGTACAGTTTCTTACTTCTTGACAGAATCTATGTATGTGAGAGTTTTACAGCCTTTAGGCTTGGGCACAGTTTCAGGCAGAAACCACCAACCTTTACAGAAAGGTCTTAGCTGGGAGCTGAGCAGCTGTAACTGCATCAGCTGCGCTGTCTCTGAAGCTGAGTTCTACCCCCAGCTCCACAGCCCAGGCAAAACTCTGCTGAGTCACCGCAGACCAAATTCTGAAGTTCACCTTCTGCCAAAAGCCACAAACCTTAACTGCATCTCCAAACCACTCTCTGTACTGGCACTTGCCAACTGATTTCTCAAAGAGTATAAAAAGCAATTCCCATGCTACCAGCCCGCGTGCTTGAACACAGCGAAGGAGCTCGCAAATAAAACAATTTCCACCCCCATAAACAGACTACTACTCCAGTGTATTTACAGAGTGCTGTTCCAGCAAATACAAAGCTGTTTCCTCCTCCCCACTGTTTATTTCTGAGTCCTTACATTTATCAGGAAAGATGGGGATAAAGCAAATAAATTACAGTAACAGACATCAAGCAGTTTTAGCAAACAGCAGCCAGGGCTGCACAAACTGAACATTCGCTGCAAGACTCATCATACAACAGCAAAAGCTCCCATTTTTACTGCAGGAGTTTATAATCTGTGTGTAACAAACATAATTAGAAGCATTACCTGAAGAGGAAGTTATTTATTTGCCTGCAGAAATTCCTCTGAGGCTTTTAAAGGAGTTACCTTAGCTCTCTCCAGCACATACATCCATTATTTTAGGATCTTAAACTGCCACCTTGATTTTATTTTATAAATCAAGTTGAAAAACATCATACGCATTTAATAAACAAAGTAAGTAAATCAGTCCCATCAGAAGGCACCACATTTTACAAGTGCAAGGTCAGGACCTCAGGGCTGTAAGTCCCCGGTGAGCAAACAATGGCAGAGCCTCTTACCGATTCCTGTGGAATGGGCGACCTATACTCAAAGAAGCAGGATTTGTTTTATATGATCCTGGTGTATTAAAGCCATTCACAAATCCACCGTTAGGAAAGGGGGCCTGCAATAGACAGAACAGTCTAAATGGCTGAATGACAAAGAAAAATGTTTGGAGGTTTATGAAATCAGCTTCGGCAGTTATTCACCCTGTCTGTCTGTACTTTTACACTGGGCTCTGGATCTGTGGCCTTGTAATTGCCACTTCTAAAGAGAAAACCCCAGCAGGGTAGCAGTCTGCATGTCTGCTTCAGCACCAGAGCCCTGCTGCTCCCAGAAGAGCTGCAAAGCTCTTCCAGTAACACTACCTACTGAATAACAACATTTCACACCAAAATTCCTCAAAATAAATAGCAGCCAGTGGGTGAGACACACAGCATTTCTGACGATCTTGCTTCATCAGATCCTTGACATAACATCAAGTGTGATCAAACAAAGTGATCTGACTAGCATTCTCCAGCTGAAAAGCCCACTAACACTCTGATTCATTAACCAATCATTATTGGTTAACAGTAATAAATATTTCTTCTGTTTTGTGCTAATCCGCCTCATTTTCATCAGCCGTCACTTACCAGCGGTGTTTCAAAGTAAGGTGCAGGATTTGGAGACCACGTTTGAGGCACGATGCTGTAAATAGAGTACTGCTGAGGACTATATACAGGCTGCATAAACAGTGGGGAGGCAAACTGTGCTTGGGTTTGAACTGGCTGAGTGTAGACACTGGAATCCACTACCCGGTAACCATTCTTAGCAAAAAATGTGTTGATGGCTTTTATCCTTGCCTGGAAGACATGAAATCACATCACAGACATTAGTTGGGAGACAAGGAGAAGCAGAACGTGAAATCTTTCTTGCCTACTGAAATGATAAGAGAAGGGACATGAAGAGGAAGTAGGCTGGTTACTGCCTACAAATAAAAACTGATAAAAATCACCACAGATTACATTCTTACAGCGTGCAGGGAAGGGCCCACGTGCTGCTTCAGCTGAGAACCTGTCAAGTTCAAGACAGACATTGCTTTTTACAGCAGCACCCGTCCAGACTCCAGCTCTGACAGCTCCTCTCTCAGCTCCAGCCTCATCTGCAGAGCAGCTCGCTCAAGCCAGAGACTCCCAGTGGCAAGAGCCCCTCTCCTGAGCTCTGCAGACCCCGATGCTGGGGAAAGCGGAGAAGTGAAGACGAAATAGGAATGTGTTTCACACCTCATGGGAAGCAGCAGCGAGAACAACCAGCAGCCACCGAACTGTCGTTTTTCAAAGCTACCCATGACCTCGTTCAAGTGAGCAGCCTCCAGAGCAAGCGTTACAAACCACTCCGCTGCTAATTCCTCAGCTTCCACCATAAACGCACACTATTGTTCAAACAAACGAGAAACAGTTCCACTCCAACAGAAACTTCATATAAAGCAGCCTTACCATTATTGGCTTGCCCTGAAAGGTTTTCACTTCTTCCCTTAAGTATTTAAATGCCTGCGGATACAAAATAGATTAACATGAAAGTATCTTGATAAAATTGTGCTTCTCAAAGGACATTGCATGATTTAACATGAAGTTGCAGCAATGTGCTTCCCTGTTAGTGCAGCTAAATTCATTAACACTTCAAATTCAGGATACGAGATATCAGAATGTACCAAGGCGAGAGGCATACAAAGGAATTATAAGCCCACAACCTCTGAACCTTTTTTTCTGTTAACTAGAATTTGCCAAAAGCCTCTTAAAAAAATAAAAGCATTTCTTTCGGCCGCAGGAAGCCCGTGTGAAATTCTCGCACAGGGGAAGTGTTAATAACAAAACTGAGATGTCATGAGCAGCTGAAAGCAGCCTTACCTGTTGTGCATCCGTATCCGACTGGAATGTAATGTACCAGTTGTTGTTGTGAGCGAACTCACAGCTTATCACTTTGGGACAGTTCTCATTCTTAAAGAGAGCCTTGACCTCCTAGGGGAGAGGAGAAGTCAGGCAGTTAAGGGGACCCAGCTCAAAGCTGTAAATTAAACCAACAAAACTTTACACTCCAGCTCCTCAGTCACAACCTGCCCTTGATCTGGGATGTTCTTTATTCCCCTTGACAGCTCTGCCGGACACCAGATCATCCTCTCCCTGGTTCTGAACCCAGAACACCAGCCCAGCCTGAGCTCCCTTAACACGGGGCTTTAGATCAGAGTCAGCCAGATAAGAACGACTCTCAGAAATAATTCTAAATCAAGGCAACCTGACAGCTTTGCAATAATCAGATTTTAAAGGGAAGGCAAAGCAGCTGTTCAGCATTTGCATTAAAAGAACTAATTAAAAATGCTAGTAGACAAACAGCCTGTGTTACAACTTTAAAAAACAAACAACTAATCATTCTGTTAGCCAAATATCAGTAGGAATTTTATTATCCTCCCTTCTCTGAACATAATGAGCTCAGCTCACGCTGGGTCACAATGAATGAGAAATGTTTAGTAACATTTCTCGCTGCCAAAACAACCGTCTGACTTCAAGTAAAGTTACTGCTGTGACAAAAATTCAGCCTGAATTCCAAGCTATGCGCTGGACTGATTTTATTTTTGGATCTGAAAAGAGATCAGTTTAAACTTCCTTCCAGAAAAGCCCAGCTAGCTCAATTTGTGGTGGGGGAAAAAAAAAAAGGCTTACTTAGAGCATTTTAATGTATTAGTAAATAATGGAAAAAGATACCAATACCAACAAATTATTGCTTTGGCTTTTTTGACAATACATCCAAGCAGAAAAAATTACTTTGGTGGTTTACAAGAAAAAAATATCTGTGTTAAAAAAGTGACTTTTTAAGCAATAGTTCCTGTTGCTGTTTGAATCAGTTGAAGACACTTTCCAAAAACATCAGCCGCCTTCTTTCTTTCTTTTTTATTTATTTACCTCTATAGGTGTAGTTTCAGGGATCTCACGGAGAATGATAATACATCGTTTGTGGTTTGGCCTTACTTTCTCCCCTCTCTCATCCACTTGTACCATAGGAGAAGCTAAAATTTAAATATAAAAGTTGGCTTAATATTGGACATTGTGCACTGCAAAACACCTCAACAGTCCCAGACTCCACAGTCCAATCTGTCACAAAGAACCACAATGAAGTGCTTGAGAAACCAGATTTCTTGAATTGAGGGAAAAGGACTATTTTATTAGATATTGTGTTAGATCTTTAGTACATTTTAGGTGTTTGCCTGGTGCTGCTTCCACTTGCAGCTCAGGTATCTGAAATACTCAATCGCAAATTCCATTCACTGCCAGCTCAAATTCAAGCAAGAGGATATAAAAATATTCCTAGACAGAGCTCTAAGATGAAAAGTTCAAGTAAGGTTAGGGAAATCTAGTCAGAACAGACTGGAAAAGTTCACATACAACTGCTTCCCCACAGAACCACGTGCACAATCAGCATGGGACAGTGCATCACAAGAATTCCAGCTGACTTCTCGGAAGTTTTTTTACTAGTTTTATAATTTCTAGTAAAATTTTGCACTGAATCAGAAGACAAGGTTTACTCCCAGAATACGACTTTCACTGCTAACAGTATCTTAGGGTGGCCTCTTACTGGGGCAGATTTAGGCAGTTTGTTGTATCGTGTAACTGGAACTGAGGAGACTGGAACAGCCACCTCCTCAAACATCTCTGCAGAATGAGGCTCCCGTCACCATTTCCCAGAACAACATGCCATAACCAGTGGTGAGACTGTTCTGCGAATACAGACACCAAACACCCAGACTTACATCTCAAAACTTCAAGAATAAGGTCCATATCTGTCGTCAGCTTCTTAATACCTTCCATGTTGGCAATTGTCCATATTGGAACAAACTGATCACTATCCATTTGAGACATCAAGTAGAGATCCTTTGAGAGATTCTCACTGAAAAGATACAAGTTCTCTATTTTAGAATCATCTTGAACTTTATTTACAGAAGTCCAAAAACAACAGGATAACTGCAGGCTTAACTATTCCCCAACACTGTTCATAGCTAACTCTAACCAAAACGGACTCAGATTTTTCTCTCCTGGAAAAAAATCCGAGCAGATCAAACCAAAGCAGAATAAGATAATTGAATAAAAAAAAATAATTAAAGTTACAGTGCTCTGCATGTTAGTCTGCAAAAAGGATCTCGTCAAAGAGACCTTTTCTGGTAACACACGGCACAATATACACAATAACTTGTATCTGAGTGTCTTACAGCTGTGAAGCACACAAACGATCCCCAGTTCTCACCAAAGGACAAGGACTCAGACAGGACTGAAACAGCTCAAAGGTCCCACAGGGTTTCTACTGCACTTTAGCAAATCTTGTTTTACATCGCAACCAAATTCTCTCACTCCCACTTAATATTTTTATGAAGATGATAGCACATATTGAGCCAGAAAAGGGAAATATTTGTCAACAATTTTAATAAAGGGTTTATACAAAGTTGAATGAACTGTACTGTACCGCGAGAAGCAGAATTCAAGTTGTTTTTTCAAACATTCTCTAATATCTTCTGTGGACACGGTGGAGCTGCCTTCACCTAGAAGTTACCACACACACCATCAGATTGCAGTTTCACGGTAAGAACAAAATGCAAGGTGTTTTGTTGTACAATGAAAGAATTAATCCTTCCAGGATTAATGAGGAAGAATTAATCCTTCCAGGACCAAGAAGAAGAGGTGAAGGACGTGCTTCCAGACCACCCCACTATATGTTCCCAACAGGACTTGGATCCCATGGCTTTCACCTCCCCAGCCAAGCACTAGGGCTGGCTTGGATCTCCTTAAATACGCATCGAATGGAACATTTCTGAGTTCCTACTTGGGATTTACAGTCACGTCGTAACTGCAGCAGACTTCAGCAGATTACAGATACCGACAGCAGCATTCCAACTGGAATACTCACCCGACACTTCATAGAGTTGGTATCCAAGATCTTCAGTCGCCAGGACAATCCCATTTGCAGATGCTTCATCAACTCCTGTGCCATTTCTTGTGGCTTCACACGATGGGGAATACATCACTTCATACTGCTTGCAGTTATCCTCTGAAATCTCTAGGTTACCTGGCAAAAGAACATCATTATCAACAGAAAACCTACCAGAAGCTTCAGTATATTTTCCGTTCGAAAAATTTGGGCTGTCAACATTAAAACAAATACTGAAGAACGCCGTAACTGACAGTGGCGAGGCTTAGTCTATGTTCCTTAGATTTTCAGCATCTACTTTGCACAGGACAGCACTTTCTAACTCTCCAATTTCAGAAAGATCTTCTGGTTTGCACTGGGGTCTCAAGAATAAGTAAATAATCGGATTATGAAATTATAATATCCCCAAAAGCAGCAGAGGATGTAAAAAACAGGCTTTCCACCTGAAATTTAAAATATTTAAATGAGGTTCCTAAAACCAAAGCAATAGCTTACATCAATTCTTCAATGCATTACATGATATAAAGGATTTGGGAGCATCTAGTGATTGTTACAGAAGACAGTGGGATGACACCGGAAGTGGCCACGCTCTCCTCCAGGACACCTCATCTCAGTCATCCCCACAGCTGCTCAGACACAAACAAGCACAATTTTAGTTTAATTCAACAGTCAGGCAAAGGAGATTGTTCCCCCCCAAAAAAATCAACTGCTCTGATGGATCTTTTCCACACTAATGATGCATCCACTAAAAAAATACTTTGAGAAGAGAGAACATACTATTCAACTGCGTATGTTAGAAATTGCTTAAAAGCAACAACACATATGGGGACATTGTCTTTAGTGTTCCAGCAGCGTAACGCTGCCACCATCGCTTCATGTTGTTCTGAAGAGACAGACAAGTTTCTCTCAGCCAATGCACAAACTCAGTGCTGTCTCTCCACTTCTGCTGACCCACCAGAAACTTCTGACAGGGCCACACAAACTGAATCCTCCCATCTTTATCCCTAAACCTTTTTCCAGGGGTTCTCCTACTTCCAGCCCAACAGGCCTCTGCTGTGTTTTGAGTCACCTCAGCCACACAACTGGCTTCGTATCAACTCAAAGCCAAATCCAAAGAGTTAAACTGTTTGAATATTTAGTTTTGGACGACAGGACTGAGCATGTGGGAAGGATGGAAAACGGGGACAGAAACGGAACACAGACTAAGGTGAAAGGAGGAAACCGCAGGCGCTTTGCAGTCTCTAGTCCAGTGCAAATGCTACTACCTAACAGTCCTCAGCAGCACCTCAGCCATCAACCAGGACTGCAGGTGGCCCTCAGATCATATCTTCCTGTTCACAGGGTCAAGCGTATGCTAAAGTGCAACAATAGTGACCAAGTCATGAAACCATTTCTGCACATTTAGCATCTTGTTTCCCTCTTAGCGCGTTACAGTCATCACCGGGCCCCTTAGATCCTGTCACCCGCTGAAGTGCTCTGTCCTACATGGAATCTCCAAACCAAAGCTCTGTAAACCCTCTGCTGCTTTCTCACTGTCATTTCACTCTTGTTGCTACATCAGCATTAATGGCCTCAAAGGACAAGAGCAAGAGGTTGCTCCTCACTGCAAAGCTCTGTTCTGCAGAACTCCCAGTGCTACCCAGCCAGGGACGCATCCCGGCTCGTGCCTAAACAGGGGCCCACGACAGCTCACCCTCAGCCTGAGTCCCTTGGGCAGCCGTTTCTTGCCAGGAGTGCTCTGTGCCATTTGTTGGTGGCACGGTCTCACCGCTCCCCTGGGGAACTTCCTGCCACACTTTTGCGTTAGGGTTCAAGCCAGCACCTTTCGATGTTACCTGCTGAAGAGACCAGAACACTTCTGTTAGCAAAAATGATCCAGGTATGCCAGTCAAGGTATCAGTCAAGCCAGATAATACAGGTGAATTTAGTGATTTTTCTATAGAGCTCCACATTGCAAGTGTCTAACCAGCTATTAAGCACCCACATGATTTTTCATTAATCAAAACAGGAAAATCCTTGGTATTTTCCAAGTATTTATTTCTACCTCCATTAGAAGTGTTGCCTTCAACCTCTCTTTATTGACATCCGACAACAGCAGCAGAGGAAGCGGCTAGCCGTCAAGGACTCTGGTAACTCATAAGCTTTTAAAGACTTGACTGTCATAATGTTCCAGTCCCCTTTCACCAGAAAGGGAAATTTTCCCTCCTCCAGACCCCTTCCTAGAAAGGAAGGTAAAAAAAACATATTTCAAGGAGAAGAAACTAACGACTTAGTGACATCTATACTAAACAACCATCACCTACGCTATGCCAGGACTCCTCATGGACTTACCTGAGAACTACCCGATTTCCCCGCGAGTTTACCTACACCTCATACACATCAGTGTACACTAACGATTTCCTTCAACCTGTAACCAAGGAGATTGAGGTTTTTGAAGTGCTGAGATAAACACACACCCCATCACAGCCTGCTGGGAGGGGGGAACAGGATCATGCCCCTTTGAGGCAACACGGACCATAATTAGGGTAAGAGGGTAAACAATGAGACAGGAGAGACTGCAGGATTCCTGACAGATAAAAAATTATTCCTACAGCAAAGGATGGTGCCCTCCAAGGTCCCTTTCCAAGAGCTGCTCGGAAGCTCTAAGGTGTTTGGGAAAGTTGTCCAATAGCCCAGCAACAGCACAGGGGACATGCTTTGTCATGGCTTTTGCTCTACCAAGATAAAACCAACTCCTTCCACAAAGACAAGAAAAATATGCTTTTGCAAAACTTCTCTTCCCAGGAATTCCTAACACCCTATGAGCAACTCACCCAGATTCCTCCAAACAGGTTCCTTCAGACATGGAACCACAGCCCACTTCACCCACACCATTTGCTTGAATTTAAAAGGCAAAAGCCGTTAATCCTAACTCATATCTCACAAATTCACAAATAAGGAAGTCTGATATTTCAGAGGCCAGTCCGCTGCATTCTGAAAGGAGTGGCTTACTACCGGGCCTCAAACATAAAGCAAAAGGATAAGGAAGCAGTTGCAATAGCTTTAGAGATAATTCCTCTGCCAAGGTCACACCTCGTTCCAAAGCTATTTGCTACAAGGACAAGCCCAAATTCAGTAACAAAAAGGTTCCAAACACGGGAGAGGTTCAAGACAACCGTGAGATCAAGGCAAATAAAGATGACAATTTTTGCAGGGCCCTTTTGGGGATTGAAAATCCCCCACGTGCAACTCATTTAATCCACGAAGTAGCAGAGTTTTCCACCTTGCATTAATTCTAGCAGAAGAAGATAACTGGAAACAGAAAGAACTAGAAACAGTTAATTGTGAAAGGACAAACGTACGTTTCCCTCCTCCGTTTTCAGAGTAATTGTTCTCCAACAAAACAACCCTGGAAGAACAGACGGGTAACCTGTTGCATCCACACACTCTTGGTGCAGTTCAGACGCCCCCTCTGCTCTGCGGCCGGTCACTGCTGCGACGCAGCGTCACCCACAGCGTCACCCACCAGCGCGGGCGCCTGCTCCAGAGCCCAAAACCAGCTGATCCCAATGCTCGGAATTTACTTTTCATCAAACCAAAAGAGACAAGACGCATCCAGGAGATGATTCATTGTTTTATAAAAATAAACACTGCCTCACCACCTCACGTCTTTGAGGTCAGCATCTAGCTCAAGCTGGAAGTAATTCTAAGGAATAAGGATGATAAAGCGAAACTGAAACACTTTAGGGAGATTACTGCACTTCTGAGATGATCAGAAGCCCAAAGCAGCTCTGAGCAGGGCAGATGATGTTACTCACTTCAGCAAATACGGAGAGACACATGTGGTGACGCAGAAGTTCAGAAACCACAGGTCCAAGTGAAAAGCACTAAGAAATTAAAGAGATTCAGGCTGACAAAGTGATGAACGGACCTATTAATACATTGGCTGAAACACACACCTGAAACCGAGCGTGGGCTGCTTCCCCTTTGTTCTAGAAACACTTCATGCCATGTAGTGCAATTCTGCAAGACCCAGCCCTGATGTCATTCATGCACCTCAACAGCAAGACACCATGGACCGAGGAGAAAAAGTCCCTAATTTACATAAACTTTTTGAACATGGAGTCTGCTGAGCTCCAGGAGCAGCCCTGCTCCGCTCAGGCAAGCGGCTCTTCTGAAGAGAAGGCCAAAATATCAATTCTTGCTTATTTAACTGAGGCTAACAAATACCCAGCCCATTTGATTGGCTGCAGAACAATCCTCCCAGCTGCTATCAGGAACTTTCCTGACGAGGTTAAAGCTTTACAGAGTTACAAAGGTTAGGCACACGTGCTGGTCTCCATGGGCAGGCAACGCTGCCCTCCTCAGCGCAGCTCCCCTCGGGGCTCCACTGCTTTCAGCAAATGGGGATCAAAGATTCTCCCCAAAATTGACTATCGAAGTGTCTGTCTCATTTTGACTAGATGGCAGAGAATATTTTTTTCATTGCAACAGTCTCAATTCCATTTAAGATTCAGTTGAGCCAACAAAAATTAAAGTACTGAGTTTTTTTCTAAAAGCCTTCTATTTTAATGCTATTTTCAAATCATACTGCAACCAAAATCTTAACACTGAGCTTGTGACAGAGTTCCCAGAGCAGACTGAGCAAAGGGAAAAATTTAGAAGAGAATTTAATAAAACTTGTGAGGTGAGAATCTAAACATTTTCCAGAAGCGGAAACGTAATCAGAAGGAAAGAATCCGCTGGTCAGCAAACCTATGGGAGGGTGGCAAAGAGAAGCCTTGTGCTGGCAGGGGGACATGCAGCTGGGGGGGAATCGTGCCACTGCAGTTACCTGTCACCTTCCTAAAGCTCACCCAGGCTGCAAAGCAAAGCAAACCCAAAGAAGAGAGGTGTTTGATAGTGTCAAACCAAAAGACGCAGAACTCCTCCGAACGGGCTGCGGGGTGTCACGTAACATAGAGCCCTGAACCCGCAGGTTGTTCTCGAAACACACATTAACTTTAATGGTCACAGGAGTCACTTCCACTGGATGAAGCATGTTTTTTTCATCAGCCACTACGAGCACCCCAGAAGGAGGGGCACCCCCCGGTGAGGCAGACGCAGGGTCCTGTGTGAGAAGGTGGGAGAACCCTCCCTGTGCCAGCGCGAACAGGGACAACCTGGGGCTTGGCCACTGAGGGGGAGGCAGGACACTTCACCTGCTGGGAAAGAGGGCCAGCAACACCCAGTGCTTCACACAGGCCTGGTTTTCTAGCCAGGAAACTTCACTGGCAACAATTAGGGCAGCATTTCACTCACCTCAAGTGCAGAAATCTAAATTTTCTCAATAAATTTCCAACATACTGAATTAGGAACAGGTATCCGACTGACCAAAAGCCAAAGCAGGCACAGCAAGCCATTATCAATTCCATTTTTCACAATGCATTTAATAATATTCCCAAAGCACCTTAATTATTAAGTCTGCTGCTCCTGGCTGCGAGTGAGAAACAAAACCTACACCAAACATTAACGCGTGAAAAATAGTGTGAGCCTTACACTGCTCCCTCACTGCAGCAAGATTTTGGAGCTAAAAGATATTAAAGGAAAACAGAATTCCACCCTGCACTTGAAGGGATCAATTCCCAACCACCACGTGCAGACTTCAGTTAAGTCTAAACCATAACGCTGACAGCTAAAGCAAGTCAGATAATCCTCCCGAGAGCTCCGCAACTCTGACCACGGTCCCAGTCTGTACCTCGTTTTTCAGGCAACCCCAAAGATCTGAGATAAGCGCTGCCATCTGCCTTCCTGCATCCGACCCCAGCCTCTCACAACACCTGGACAAGGGCTCAAGTTCCCTGCCCTAGCAGTGAAAAGGCACCTTCAGAAAGTCCAGATTGTCCTCAGGAGCTCAAAATTAAACATTATTGGTGTTTCCTGTATGAAGATCACAGAAACTAACTTGCAGCACTATCAGTGGGAGAGAAAGGAGATCAAACAAAGCTCCCACGCTCAGTCAAGCCTGTGCTCCGAGAGGATTCACGCACGACCCAAAGGCTGCCGCCTGACCCTGCGGGGTCCCGACCTGCTCCAGCCCCTGCGGAGCAGCCCCAGCCCCAGCCCCACTTCTCAGCCTCTGCTGCGGTTCCAGAACCCGCCCCCTCTGCGCCCCAGGCCGGGCTCAGCTCCCTCCCCCGCGGGGAGGCCGCTCACAGCCCCGGGCTGCAGCTCCCCCGAGCTCGGGCAGCCCCTCTGCACGGGAAATACCGTCACATCTAGTTCTTTAGACCTGTCATTGTATGTTCGCGACATCTTTATTTTTCTCTGCGTGCAAATCAAGTAACATTCACCTCAGAAGTGAAGCAATTCGTTTAAGAAAGAGAGACTTTTCCCAAACTTTTTTTATTTGCATGTCCTTAACTGTGCAATATGTGTTGGGCTGGGGCACATCACACCCCCCCCCTCCCTAGAACCGGATCCCCCCCCAGGCGCTGGGCCTGGCCGCTCTCCCCCATTCCCTAACGACCCCCCCGCCTCCCCGCTCTGCGCTCCCTGCACAGAACATACCCCCCTGCGGGCAGAGACCGGGGCCGGGAGGGACACACCGGCCGCCCGCCCCCCCGCGCCCTCCCCGGTGACCTCCACGCCAGGGCCGGGCCGGGCCGACCGCGCTCCCCGCCGGGCTCCTCCCCGGCCCAGCGGAGCCGCCCCGCCGGCCAAACTCCCCGCCACCCCCCGCCAATCAACCCCCGGTGTCTAATTAACGTGCTTAACGCGGACGCCGCGCCGGGCCCGGCCGAAAGCGTCGGCGCGCAACCCCGCGGAACGGCCGCCTGCGGCCGCGGGGCTCCGGGCCGGGCCCGCCGCCTCCCCGGGCCGCTGCGGGCCCCGCGACTCCCGCCCGCCACCGCGCGGGGCCGGCGCCGCGGCCCGGGCCGCCCGTCACCTTCAGGGCAGGCCGCGGCGCGGTGCGCCCCC
>JAOQGH010000017.1:323453-370300 GCA_025769975.1 Gallinago jamesoni | reverse complement strand
CCTCCCAGCAGAGGGGCTCCAGCCCTCCCAGCATCTCCGGGGCCTCCTCTGGCCCCATCCAACAGCTCCATGTCCTTGGGATATTGGTGGCCCCAGAGCTGGAGGCAGCATTGGGGGTGTGTGTGTGTGCGTGTGTGTGTGTCTCCCCAGAGGGGAGCAGAGGGGCAGAATCCCCCCTCACCCTGCTGGCCATGGGGCTGGGGATGCAACTTGAGGCCGTTTCCTCTAGTCCTGTCGCCTGTGACTTGGGAGAAGAGACCGACCTCCCCCAGCTATACCCTCCTTTCAGAGAGCAAGGTCTCCTCTCAACCTCCTTTTCTCCAGGCTGAAGACACCCCCAGCTCCCTCAGCTGCTCTTCGTAAGACTTGTGCTCCAGACCTCTCACCAGTCTCACCAGCTTCATTGCCCTTCAACATGCTCTTCGTTGCATCTTGAGCCCCAAGGCCCAATCCACCTTTTGTGGTGCTTGGGGCTGTACGTACTGACTAGCAGGACAACCCTGCGAGGAGAACAGCCCAGGAGGGGGGGCGGGAAGGGCCGAAAGCTCCCGTTTCCTCACCGCGCAGGCGGCCATCGAGCAGCGCCCACACCCGCCGCCGGGCAAAGGGCGGGAAACGCGCGCGGGCAGGGAAGACCCCGTGGGGACTGCGCGGGGGGGGGGGGTGCAGTACGCATGCGCCGGGGAAGCCCCCTCGGCCAGGGGGTGTGTCCCGTGGCGGTGGGCGGGGAAAAGGGCGGGGCCGAGGGGCTGCCCGGCGCCTCCGCCGGCGCGGAGGTGCATTCTCCGCCTCAGCCGCGACAGGTGCGCGCGCGGGACCCGCCTCCAGGGCGTCGCAGGTGCGTGGGTCGGCGGGGGCGCGCGCCCTGTCAGTGGGCCCGTCCGGGGACGGGGACGGGGACGGGGACGGGGACGAGACGGATGGACGGGACTTGCCGGTGCTGGGTCACGGTGGCGGGGATGTGGCGGTGGCCGCAGCTCCGTTACCCGCCGCGGAGGCGGTCCGGGTCGCTCACCGCTTTCCCGTGCCCGGTGCCCCGCGGGGCTCTGTCGGCTCGCAGGGCCGGGGCTGGCGGCGTCGTGCACCGGGACCCCCCGGGGTGGCGGGGAGCGGTGCGCCGGCCCCGCTTGGGGCCGTGACAGCCGGGAACAGTCCCGTCATGCAGATCGCGGGGACGATTTGAGGGAAAAAAAGGTGTTTTCGGGGCTCCGGGGGGGGTGGGGGGAAGGTCGGAGAGGCCATGGGGTCCCCGCCGCCCGGCCCCGGAGCCCGAGGTGCTTCTGGCTGCCGGGGTGATGTCCCTTCGAGTCCAGAACAACCAGTTCCACCTCGGGGCAGGCAGGAAGAGAAAGTTTTTCTTTCAGGACCTTCCCAGAGATGGGTTTTCATTCTGTTCAGCTCCCGAGTTGTAATTAACTGGCGGCAGATTTGGTGCTTTAGTGACCAAATGGCAGCTCTCCCTCCCCTCCCCCCCGCACCCCAACCTGTCTCTGTCGCGATATACACAACACTCACCATCTCCCTTAAATCGTGCAGAACGGGGCTATTTCCTGGAGTGGCTTGGAATAAATGGTTCAGAATGAGCCGCAGAACAGCCCGGAGATGCTGAGAGGCAGTGAGACCCCGGGCGTGTGGGGAAGCGCTGGGAACGTGGAACGGCATTAAAAATGTGGGAGCGCAAGTCTCCGGGCATCTTAAGAGTTCTGGTTTCTGTCTTTTCTGGCGACTGACATTCCAGATGCTTTTCCTGACTTTCCCTTTGAGTGTCCTAGCAGAAGCTACTGCCTTTATAAAGAGATTTTTGCTACATCAGGCCTGATTGTGGTAAAGTACCTGAGGCTTTAACGGAGAAAATGGCAGGGAAAGGGAGCAAAAACCCAACAGGAGGGAAAACACATCCGCAGACAGTGAGCGCTACAAACGGTGATGGAATGCTTGGGCATCAAAACCTGCCTTATTTTCTGCACAATTGAACTGGATTTTGTTTTCTCGGTGTTCTACTGAACCTGTCTTTGCGGGAGGTGGGTGTCCGTGGGGGCCCAGCAGCTCTGCCAAGGGAGGCTCTGATGAATGCCCCGCTGCGGTTGCCCTCTGCTTTGTGAAAGGCAATTTAAACTGCAAAGCGGGGCTTCAGGTGATCTTCTTTTGGCACAAGGTGAATCATGAAACAATTTTGAACTGTAGCGTTACCTGGCTGATTCAGAATTCTTTTCTGAGTGTGGAGTTACACTTTTCAAGAGTAAATTCTATCCAGAATCTCTGCATAGGTATTCTGTGGCTTTATTAAATCTATATGCTAAATGTTTGCTACTGGGCAGTGACACAAGGGACTATATCCTGTCATCACAGAAATGTGTATTTATTTGCATGTGCAATATACTTTTTAAAAAGGGAAAAAATTGAGCACTCCTCTTATACTCTTAATTAGATTCTTTTTCTTTGGGGATGTTAATTTGTGCCGTTGGCAAAGGTCAGTAACTATTTTAAACAAGCCAAAGGGAGAGTGTCCTTTCTTGGTCCAGTCCGGCCAAAAGTTGGTAGGTGAAGAGAAGAGGGTTACTGGGTGATACTTTCAAGAAACCCTCTGAAATTCAAGCTAACTCAGCAGTCTGAGGTTCTCTTGGCAGTTGGAAGGGGCAAGGGATGCATTTCAGAGGTGCCTTAAGTGGAAGATGCAGCTTCTGCAGCTTCAGACTTGCAAATGGAAACGTTACGTTGATAAGTAGTTTCAGGGTGTTTCAACATCACAGCAAAAATAGCGTAACTTTTCTTGTTTGCCACGATAGTTTAACCTGTAGGTCTCAAAGCAGCATCTAAATCACTATCTTGAAGAAGCATGTGCTGGCACGGGGTGTTACTGTCTCCATGACATCAGGTGAGTTACGAGATGGTGGAGCCAGTCCTGTTCTGCCTGGCCCCATCCAGCCAGCAGTGGCTGTTGTCTCTCTGTGCAGCAGCAGGGAGCAGCACCAGAGGGGATCCTCTTGTCCAGGGCCCGGTGGGTATGTCCCAGACCCAGCACTCCCTGTCCCACGCTGGAAATTACTGGGACTCACAACTTTCAAAATCATTGAGCCTCTGCTTGCTGCAGCCAAATGGTTCTGTGCTGAGACGTTACAGAATCCTGAGTCCTTGCTGAGTTTGAGCTTTCTATGCCTATGAGGATCATACAAAAGTGGTCTTTCCTACATTGAATTGACTGTTTCTATCAAGTTGTCCAAAGGTGTCTCTGGTTTCCAGTGTGACTAGTGGTCCAGCAGACCTGTACTCAGGCTTCTGGAGTTCTGTGACCTACTGGTGCAAATCAGTTGGAGAAACTGGTAGGAAATGTGAGTGAGAGACCAGCCTGCCTGGTGATTGGTAGAGCACTTGCTGCAGGCATTGTGTGACATGAGACCAAGGATAAAAGAAAAGAGGAAAAAAAGGAAAGGCGTTGCCCTACAAGCTTTATTTTTGTCTTATCAGAGAACTTTTTAAATTAATCTCCCCTCCTTTCCTCCTCCACAAAAGAAAACTATGTATGTAAAAAAAAAATCTGAAATAGTCTTGTTGGCTTGTGTGGTAAAAAGCTGTACAAAATCTCTTCCAGTTTGCAGCAGGACAGTGGAGTTAAAACTATTCCTTTAGATAAATGATAGCTATTGCAACATGAGGTTTACAGCTGCCGCCACAAACTGGAGACTTGTTCCAGCTCACAGAGGAAACGGCTGCTGCCTTAAGCATGAACACCGGGAGAGTGAATGAAAAATGTTTGCATAGGAACTACATCCTCTTAGGTTTCATAACTCAAGCCTACTTACATAAATGCCAGCACTTTTGGTTTAGAAATCAGCACTAGAGAGGGCACATTAGGGCTTCCTGGAGCCGTGTGTGTAGGAAACACAGAGCTTCTCGTTGGCATCCTCCTCAATCACAGCCTGCGCCTCTCGGCTCTTCTGGCACACGGCTTATCTAGCACCGCTTTCATTGGGGCTAGTGTTTTATCAAGGGCACCATCTCAATAGCATCTGCAGAAGAAATTATAATTTTAATCTGGTGTCTTTTTTTAAGTCAGTGGATGGACAAGATCCTGAATGATCAGCACTTGGTGGCACTCACACGCTGGGAACACCTGAATAGTCACTTAGTGTAGAATCACTTGTTGAAACAACTTTTCTGCTCACATAATTCATGTCCTGACACTGTTCTTTCCCCCTGAGCAGGTATTTGTGGCGATAAGATGGAGCCTTCCCCGTTTAATAGAAGACAATGGACTTCACAGTCTTTGAAAATCACTGCGAAGGAGCTTTCTCTAGTCAACAAGAATAAGTCATCAGCTCTCGTGGAGAGGTTTTCCAAGTAAGTGCGGTGAGGCTGCCGAGCACAAGCTGTGCGTGAGGGCTGGCAGCTGGTACCTGGAACAATGGCTGCTTCCCTTGCAGTCCCTGTGCTTCTTAAAAATAATGCAGCTCTGTAGGCATTGATGTTTCTGGTTTAATATGTGCCAGGCAGAAGTTTTGCTAGTTGCTGACACTACACTGTCCCAGCAGTCAGAATTATAATATTGACCTTCTGCTGTCAGAAAATAAAGTGAAACATTTTCTGTCAAATTGCAAGTTGCCGTTTGTTTTTGAGGGCAGAGTGTTGGAATGTAGGCAGCTATTGCCATTAGGGTTTTACTTCATCAGAAACAGTCTTTAACTGCTTAAGCACGAGCTAGGTAGGTGTCTCTGTTAACATGGCATTTCCTGCCTGGTCCTGTACAAAAGAGCAGTAATGCTTTATCAGGTAATTGGAGACCAGTTAGAAACAGTAGTTCTGTCACCTGCGGGTGACAGATGTAGTAACCCTCCAGGAAGGGTTCCATCAGAGAATTTCACAGTAGCTCTGCTCTTCATGGACCTCCCCTCCCAGATGTCTCACCAAACTTGTGTTGAAAAGGGATGTTACCCTTTCCTTTTCTACGAGAGATGGATGATGGGTTACAGTCAAATCGCACAGTAATATTTTATGCGCTGAGAAAGCCGAGTGCTGGTAGCCTATACGGGTTTATGCAAACATGTTTCTCTTATTTCCTTAAAGAAATATATGGAGTACAGCTTGGATTTTCAGTGAAATTTGGGCACCCAAGTCTCCTGGGTTATTGCATTGAGAGCACAGTGGGGGTTTGGAGTGTTTAAATCTTGAGTGTGGGAGAAACTTCATGGGGTCTATGGGGGAAGGGTAATTGTGATCTGGACTTGACACAGACGTAGCTCTTTCTCTGTAAGTTCTCTGGCCTGGGGAGGACCTGCTTGCTTTGACCACTCTTGTTAAGGTAATTTATTCACTCATTGAAGCTTGATTACAGAACCTGGTCATCTTGCTAAATGTTGATAATCCTTTGAAAATGGGCTTACTGGAAATAATCCAAAGTGCTGTTCCTTAATCACGTAGGGTCCCTCGACAGGCAGTGTCAGTGCCTTGGAAAACACAGTCCTACTTCTGGCTTTGCCAACACCGACATTCACAGTGAGGAGTGTTAATTTCTCTAAATTGCTGTTACCTAAATATTTGCATGTGAAAACGTTTTTTTTTCATTCCGTATGGTGTTAGATTGTCAGTTTTGTCAGGTCAGAGACATACAAATTGCAATGGCAGGGACCTGCAGAGCGCCCTGTGGTGGGTAATATAGCAAGTGCTGCCTGGGACTCTCCAGGCCTTGCATGTTTTCCAGCGTGGTACTTGACTTTCATCTCTGACTCTTTTTGATGCTGCTTCCACTGTTGGTTTCTTTTCCTCCATAAACTTATTTTTCTCATTCAAATATTGGAACCGTTACAGAATAGAAGCGTAGGTTAATACATTTGCATTGTTGCAAACTGCATCATTGATGCAAACCGATGAGGCTCCTTCAACAGCTTTCAGACTGTGCAGTAAATGCAGCTTATGGAGCAGAAATAGGTAAGGATGGAATTTTTCTGCTTTCTAGTGTAACAAGAGAGGTCTACACAGGAGCACAGCACTCACAGCAGGGAAAAAATCAATTGTTATAAAGAAAAAACAAGTAGTAGAGCAGGTAACTGCATGTAAGAATTTTTTTCTTAGAAGGAACTGAGCCCATGATATACTTTAGTTATTAGTTTGATACCAGCAATTATTTGAAGTCTGAAGCTGATGGCTATTACATTAGAGTCTCATTTACTGCCTGTAACACATTCACAGCTGTATCCAAAGTAGAATTCCATGGATAAGAAAGGCAGAAACATCATTTGCCCAAGGAGACGTTGGGTGACATTTCTCCTCTTTAAAAAGCAGAGCTCTGCTTACAAAAGACAAAACTCTCACACCTGAATAATTTGCCCGTGTCAGAAACGAGGCCGGACCAGCGCGGTGTGTGCTGGGGCTGCGCGTGGTCTCATGCCAGCAGAGAGCTGGGCAGATTGCTGGGAGTTTCCTCCAGCTTCTTAAAGGACTTTGATTCATGATCCAGGGTGGCTTATCTTCAGAGGGCTGTGATTACTGTTTCCACTGCTGGGATGGTTCAGCTGCTCGTGAAGCAACTGCTGAATTGGTGCAGTTTACAGCCCAGCATAGTAAAATAAACTGGCACTTATGTAGATTTCCTGCATATGCCAAGCTGTAATTTGTCACGGTTCGGCAGCTGCTGTATAAATAGCCAAGTTATTCCTGCAAGGGGGCACAGCAGACAGCTGGGTGGCGGAAACAATACAGCTATTCCAAGGTAAACTGTCTGTATTTGAGAATCAGAGTGCTTAGGTAATGAAAAATATTAATGTATGCTATTATTAACTGAATGACTTAAAATGTTTCTATCACTTTGCATTGTTCTGGTGCTATTTTCAACTGTTTTTCCAGCCTTTGGTTTTATTTGCTGGGTCTGGGAAATGCACAGAATCCTTGGTGGGGGAAAAAAAAATCTCAGCTGTCTTCAAAAGCGTTCGGTATTCTGTTTAAAAACAGATTGTTTTTTTCTCTCTCTCTTTCCTCTTTCCAAAAGGTATCAGAAAGCAGCTGAAGAAGCCACTGCTGAGAAAAAAAGAAGTGTAAGTATTTGTTTCCTAGGCAATAAGAAACAGCCGGCAATCAGAACGGGTCACCGTTCTGCAGTGTTTCTGTGACAGTTGATTTTTGGAATATCAGAGTTGCTGCCGTGTGTCCTACAGAAAACCTGGCTTAGATGCAGTGTTTACTTTTGCCTCGTTCCCCCCTCCCTTTCCCAGTGTGAAAGGAAAGAAAATCAAGTGCCTTGCCCAGAGCGATGTGTTGAATCCCCAGTTCCCTCCTAAGCAAAAGCAAAGCGAGTTAACCACAACATGCGAATGTTCTTCTCTTTGTTCTTCGCTGTAGGCAGTGGTGTGGTACCTCTTCCTTTCTTAATGAAATTTAAAAGTCTGCTTAAAAAAAGCTGCAGCCTCTCTGAAATCCAGCATGTATGGCTTTGATAGCTGTAGAATCCATTAAGGGGGATCTTCTCTGAAGTGGCTTCCAGGGTTCAGAATGCCCCTGGATGAGGGAGTGCCTTCCTTTTGGCTGTTCCAGCCTCGCATTCCCTCCTGAGAACTGCATCCCGCTGCTGTGGGGTCGGGGGGACCCTGGCTGAGATACCAGGCTGTGAGACACAGACCCTGCTGTAAGCAGATCCTCAGTTCAATTCTTTAATTAAAAAGACCGGCAATATTTTCAGGATATATAGGTAAGTCTTTGTTAGACTGTCATCTCCTGGGGAGTCATTCTTTTTCTGTTTATGATATAGGTGGGATATAATCAGCATTCTGAAAATTACTCTCCTGTCTCAAATTTTCTTCATGGCTTGTGTGAGGAGGGCATAGACAGGTCCCCAGCAAGAACGACTTTTGTGATGGCTCCTCAGGCATCGTGTCCAGAGGTGGCCCTGTGGAAACCTGCTACAGAGTTTTCAGTACTTCTGTCGCATTACACCATTTGCCTCGTAACTTTAGTACTTTCTTTTAAACACAGTCAGCAATGAGCTGATCTTTTTTTGAAGTCTGGTTGGATTCAAGTTAATTTGCAAAGCAGTGTTCAAAATGTGACCAGAAGAGTAATAGGGTGAGAGACTTAAATCCCAATATAGCTGCTAATCCCATTTAATTCCTGTAAGCCTTGTAGACCTGCTCCGCTTGCGGTGAGTTCGATACGCAGTGGTCTCCATCAGGGAGAGGCAGCGAAAACGCAACGGGGGCAGGTATTAGAGTTGAGTGAATCAAACTCGGGCTGGGCTGTTCCTCTGGGGAGAGGAAACTACAGGGGAAAACTAGTCTGAAAAGCAGCTGAACTGGAGGAGTGCTACCGCTCCGAGCATTGCCATCTCTCTCGCAGTGACCTGTGTGTGTGCATCCTGCCCAGGGCCTGCAGCCTCTAGAGAGAAATCAAAGGAAAATTCCAGCAAATGATTTGGAATTTATAAATGGGAGCAAAGTTGGGGAAAAATGGGAGCCATTTGTTGTCAGCGCTGAGCTCGAGCCTTACGCTGCCTGGTATAAAATACCGAGGACAGATCTCTTGTAACTAAACCGCTAGTGGTAACTGGTAGCAGGAATACATAACTCCAAAAAAGTAGTGGTTTCTGAAAGCTCATCTGTAGCTTTTTGGAAGGGCTGCTAAATGTTGTCTTCTGAACCAGCTGGAAGACATTGCAAGGTTTGGCACCCACCCGTCTCTGGTGCGGCTGCCTTTGCTGCTGTTCGCTTGTTGTAGGCCTGGAGACCTTGGGTGGGTGGATTTTGGTCCCCTTTCCTTCGCGTGTGGATTCAAGCCTTTTGTGTGTCATTTAACTCATTAAGGGCTTGACTCCCTTTTCCCTTATAAGGCCATCCTGTTTGCTCACTTCCTGCTTTAGCTCCTGACTTTTCTTCCCCCTCCTTCCTTTCCTATCCTGGATGCTTTCTCCATGTGGCACAGTTGTAACTATTCCCAGCCGGCTGCAGAAGCGGAGGGCTGAGATCAGCGCTGAGCCTTGAACTTCCTTTCGCATAGAAAGGAAGTGCTTTAATGCTCCATCAGGCGTGTAACTGGAATTAACTTCTTCTTCTTCTTCTTCTTCTTCTTTGTAGAGCGCAGAAAACCTCCCCCCGCATTTTCGAAGGGGCAATCTGAGCGTGCTGAAGAAGAAGTGGGAGAAGCCGGCGGCGGGGAGGGAGCCGGGGAAGGAAGCGGCGCGGAGCCGCGGGGCCGAGGCCGGGCAGAGGGAGGGCAGCGCCGGGAACGGCCCCGCTCCTGCCCCGGACGCGGAGCAGGGACCCGCCGGTGACAGCGGGAAGGGGGAGAGCCCCTCGCCGGAGAGCGGGATCATGGAAAGCTGTCTGAGAGAGCCCAGAGAAGAGGAAAAGCCCCGAGCCGGCGAAAACGCGGAGCCTGCGGGGAAGATCGAGAAATACAGCGTTCCGCTGAACAAACTCAAGATGATGTTCGAACAGGGACAGGCGGCTCAGCCCAAGGTAAGGAAGGGTCTGTCCCCTCCGCCCCCGAGGGACACTAAAGCTCTGCTGCCTCTTGGGCATCAGGAGAAGTCGCTGGAGGGAGTGGCTCTAACTATTGACACTGCAAATAATTGGACTCGTTTTACTCGAAACATAACGTAGCTGGTGTTAATAACTTCTTCGAGCTATACAAATACGTGCAGAGTGCTTGGAGTTGGGGCTGTTTGTGATTGCTCATTGGAGATGAAAAGTGAATTGGCTTGTGAAGGGGGGACAACTTAAGACAGAAAAATAAGTATGGAATTTATTAAGATTTTTTTTTTAAAGCAAGTTGGGATTGCTTATTTCTTGTCTGAAGATTGAGTTATCTAAACATAAATTGTGTAAAATATATGTATATAAAAGAAGCAGTAACTGAAGTGAGCTCAGTGCTCTGGGGTGGTTGCAGCTGGGATGCAGGCACTGCTGAGAGGTGAGGCATTTTTTTTAATATCTGTATTCAGTATGCACATGAATGCACATATATATAGAGAGAGAGACATACACGTTCTGTGAAATATTCCCATCTTTTCCTTGCTGTTCTCTCATCTTTGTATCTTAACAAATGTTTCTTATCGGGGGAAAAAAAAAATAATCAGAGATAGCCAGCCAAGCTCCTGCCTTCGCTAGTTTTGACTTGCAAATGCACAGGGCTTGCATTTTTCCTCCAACTGCTCATGAAATTGGATCCTGCAGTGGACTGCAGACTCCGCGTCCCCAGGGAGAATTGCTTAACTAGAAAATGAGTTGCAGATGTTGGGGACTTGCAACACAGTCCTGAGGCCTTGATGCTGGTGGATTTTCCAGTTTTCTCATAGTTTCCTATGCTTCTGGCTTTGTTTTAGTGCGGGTGGTTTTCTTGCAGCATTAAGTAAAACAAACAACTTTTGTGCAAAAGTTGTTTAAATATGTAACAATTAAAGCTTTCAGGGGAGCACCTCTGCATTAAAGTGGGTTTGGGATCTGTGTGCTGTAACTCCGTGGTTGAGATTTTTGTAGCCTTTGTCCCTGCTCCCCAGCCACGGAGAGGGCGATGTCCCAGGAGCGCTCCTCTGCCGTCAGCCGGGATTCCACGGGAAAGCACCGCTTTGCAGATGGGCTCCGAGGAATTTTAGCTCAGCCTGGGGAATAAACTGTTTTGGAGCTGACTGATTCTGGAACTGGTATTTCTGTCAAGTTAGTAATTCAGGTATTGTTGAAAGCTGACTGAACGCAGTAAATACCATCCAGTAGGCATGAAGTTATTCAGGTTAGGTTCAACTTCGGTTCCTATTCAAAGTTCTTCTGGTTGCTTGTAATTTTAAAGGGAAAAGGCACGAAGTGCACTAAAGTTTAAGTGTATGGGGGGCGAGGAAGGGGGTGTCTGTAATCAGAAAGCACTGATGTGAGAGTTCTGGTTCTGGGAACGTATCCGAGGACTGGAGGACAATGTTGTGCAGTCACGTACAGTGACGATAGGTAGGGCTGTGGGGACACATCTCTTTCACTATGGTAGGAAGCAGCAGCAGCAGCACCAGTGTAAGTTTGGCTAATGGCAACCTCTGCAATTGCCTCTTCCAGTTATGCTTTTCCTGAACTCTGTCCTTTGATAAACCCCTGGTTGAAGTGCAAACAAGGCTTCATGGAATCATTTGGCTTAGAAAAGACCTTTAAGATCATCAAGTCCGAGCATAAAATCAGCTGAGAGACAAGCAATTTTCCTTGGTATTTACTTAATTCTTAAGGTATGAGTGCTATCAGAGCTTTGCTGGCAAAACGTCTATATAAAGGGTGCAACATGGCTGTGACTTCATGGCACTAAAGATAAAATTACTCCCCTGGTCACTGGGTAAGTCTGTTGCAAGAATCCAGATTAGAGCCTGGATTTCCTGACTCGGTCACCCACTCTAAACAAACCTATTCTCATTTTCAGGATTATCAGCAAAACCTCCTGGTTTATTCATTCAGATCTTGCTCTGCTGCAATTCAGATACAAGGCAGATCTTTCTTTTTTTGCTGCATTATGCCGTGCCTGGGCTGGAGGCAGGCATGTGGGTCTGGGCTGGGTCAGCACTAAGCACGGACCGAACATCGTGTCTTTTATCAGTTTCAAAGAATTCTTCCTGTAAGTGATAATGAAAGCATATTCGAGGAAGATCAGAAGAAAAGAAAGAGCAAGCAGATCTGCAATACTTCTTAAAAAACCGTCTCCAAGTTGGTTTGTGCTTTTCCTTTAAGGCAAAAAGTTACTGTCTTGTGCAGCGAACCTTGTGTGCAGGGTCACATTTGACACAGTTAGAATATAATTAAATAGGTGTAACTTTTATTTGGTGCTTTGCCCAAGAACTCCTTGTGCCCCAGGCAAAATGCTGTTAACTCCACTTGTGGTACCTCTGCACTCGCCTCTTTTGTCTTAGAACCTTGGGGCTTTCCAGACACCAGGAATATTTAATCTGTTTGGCAAGAAGCAGAAGCCGTGGCTTGGGAGTGGTGGCCCAGCCAGGGCTGTAAAGGGAACTCTGTGGCACAGTCTAAGGTTGGGAGCTGGTGTTACCTTCCGTGAGCTGTAACGCCCTAATTACTGGTGGTTGGTCAGGCTATTGATTGTAATGAGGGAAGTTCCCTCATTTTCCCTTTGTTAAACTTCTTTTTTCCCTATCACTGCTTTTTTTTTTTTTTTCCCTCAATACAAAACTGTTGCTATAAAATCTACGCGACACTGGTGTGATAGTTGTAGGGTTTAGTTCAGATGTGTACAGAAATATCTCTTTTGGTGTTTTGGATTTTTACTCTCAAGACACAGGATAATTGTGTCATACAGCTTATCTACAGAAAAGTTCTCCAGGTGAAATTGTAATACCTGTATGTGTTGGAGGTGACAAAGAGGACAGGAGAGGAGCTGGCGGGGCCGGGGAAATGATTCAGGTGACAGTTGGAGTACTCATTAACTCACTGGTTTAACTGGCCGTGAGGTGGCTGTACTGGTAACTGCGCTTTTCCTGGTGCAGTGGATTCCTCAGGCAGGTGAGGAAGCTCTTTGCTCCTCAGTCAGAGCTCACCAGCCTTCACAAAGGTTGCACTGAGTCAAGCAGAAGAGCCTGTCTCTGATCCTGAATCCTTCGCTGCTGGTAAAAATATGGAGGGTTTTGATTACTTGGAAGAAAACCTTGATTCTGTGCATCCATTTGGGTGAGGTGTTGGACCCTGATCCAGAATTCCTGGTGGTGGGCACTGACTCGTCAGAATTGTTTCACTGTCCCTTTGCCAACTCTTAGAAGTTTAAGTCGCTTAATAATTAATTTCAGTGATAATTGAGATTCTTTGTCTTCTTAATGTGAGGGCAATTCAGCACGATGTTACTGGAGAAAGACTACAGTGCAAATAAATTGAAATGAGATTCTGAAATACCTGAACAATTTAACAACTTTTCAGTCTTGATTATGTCTTTTTCTCCTAAAAAGTGCTGATGTGAGGTTGGAATCCCAGATGCTGGATCTAAGAATTAAGACCTTTGTTTCACAGTGGTGGAAACTTACTTATGTGCTCTGATGCCAGTTAAACTTCCCAGCTCTCTGTACCGCAAACTTGATTTTGGTTTTGTATCTTTGTCACTCCTGCTCTGTGCAAGAAAACGTGTGTGGTACCATATTATTACCCCCTCCCCCCCCAAAAAAACCCACTCTTAACCCAACCAACCAACAAAAAGCCCCACAAAAAAAAACCCAGCTCAGGGCAGTGATAAAATAGTCAGGGATTTCAAGTGGGCTAATAAATGTGTTTTCTATTCTGCATCCTCAAAGGATCTTGTCTTCAAGTATATTCTGCCTACAGTGATCTCATTTTTATACTGAGAAAAGCTCAACCCTTTGAATGACAAATTTCTAAGTTTTAAGAACTTCAGACAAGGTGACGTTAAAGCAGACAGAGGCTGAATAAGAACCATCTAAGGAGAGTTTGCACAGAGGGAGGAATCTACAGGTCCCTGCAAGTGTGCAGACACTCCCAAACTGAACCTATCAACACTCCGTGGAAGGAAAAGACTTGTCATAGCTAAGCTCTTTTCCAGTAAAAAAAGTTACCAAAGTCTTAAACCACAGAAATAGAAAATATTTCCCATGCTAATGGAAAAAAGAGGTTTTCCAGATGCATTTTCCTTTCCTGGTAAAGTTTCTGGTTTGTGTGCCAAAGCAGCCTGATTTTTCACAGTGATTATCTTACAGTGCAGTTCTGTTAAAATAAAACTTTGGAATTTCCTTCAGTTTGGTGACCAGCAAATAAGAAACTTGTTGGAAGGTGGGAGGGAATGTGTGGTTGGAGCATCTTGCCAAACCTGCCTTTTTCCCTACATTAGCCTCCATCTTGATTTCCAGCTGGCTCTGTGATTTAACCTTTCCTAGGGAGGGAGCAAAGATCTTTCACCTTCTAGTATTTTATAGGTTCAGTTTCATCTGTGAGAACATCCCATCTTGATGAAGACAAATTAAACTCTGCGCTTCTGGAGTATTTATCGCAGCAGCTGAAATGTCTTTTCACAATTTCTTTTATTGAGCATTAGATTTTGGGGAGTTGCTCTCAAGAAATGAGTGTCTGTCTGATGGAGGCAACCAGAGTGTCTGTGTGTCTTCCGTCCAGCGCCGCAGCCTCGCCGAGAGCGATTATCTGGGATATCTGAGAATATTTATCTCTAGCACTCTCCTGCTTAAGCTTCAGCCTTATCAGGCCTAATTAGGGAATTATTTGGTACCAAATGCATGAGCTGTCCAAGCCAAAACAAGTAACTTCAGGTAACTTTTATTACAATGGTATTTATTTTTCTGTTGTTGAAAATCATTGCAAATTTTTGATAGCTCGCTCCTTTAGTTCTTTTTCTGATTTTAAATTTTATAAAATGACCTCGAATATTAGCTTCAAAAGAAACTGTATGAAATGCAAAAATCTTGACTGAAGCTTTGTATTTGCAGTGGTAAATGCCTAAAAATCTGATCTTTGTGGTTCTCTGACTTTCTGATGATA
Organism: Gallinago jamesoni; assembly: GCA_025769975.1. NCBI lineage: Eukaryota > Metazoa > Chordata > Aves > Charadriiformes > Scolopacidae > Gallinago > Gallinago jamesoni. Next base: position 355,850 of record JAOQGH010000017.1, on the reverse strand, counting down.
ATTAGTCAACGGGCGTCTTCTGACCTCTTCGAGAAAGTGCTTTCCAGGTGGCAGGGGGTCAGGTATTCTGTGATCAAACTTTATATTGGTTAAATAAGATGTCACCTGGTAGACTTGTTTATTCCAGTAAAGCAGATTTGCTAGTGACACCTGTGCATCTTAAAGGATTACAGGCACCAATCTGTGGTTGTCCAGGCAGCTGATAGGTGGGTCTTGTCTCTGCCAGGTCCTCAGAGAGCAGAGGAAGACTGCAGTCGGCAGGAGGATTTCTGAAAACAGCCTTTCCTTGGAGGACTTTGATGTTGGCCAAGGAGAAAAGAGCCATAGTACATCAGGTCAGTAAACCTCATGGTTTGTGTTTTGGGTTTTTTGGGGGGTTTTTAATTTATAAAATAAAACTACTCTATATAATAGAATGGAAATAAACTTCTGCCTTTCAGGAATGGAAGGAAGTGCAGCCATCTTCCATCTGTAAGGTCCACGCGAGCATCACATCTAATGATTTAAGTCGTGCTGTAAATTTTAAATCATTATATCCTAAAGCACAAAAACAAGGCACAGGAGATAATCAGCAAGTTAAAGAACAGAACCTATTTCTTCCCTGTATCTAGGACAGTCCTAGAATTACTTCTAATAATCAAACTCATTTAGAAAGTAGCGAGCAGACAGACAACACAAGAAGTCTCCTTCCTTCTTGCTTTAATTCTTGTCCCTCCTGCCTTGTCCCGACCTGGGTGACGACAGCGCCTTATGATTTGAGCAAAACTGTTTATTTTTCATGTTTGGAGACTCTTTTCTAACAAAGCATGTGCAATCCTTTGTGTGTTCAGCCTATGGCTACTATTATATCTCACTACTTACTGATGCACATTGTGTCCTTACTTGAGCAGTACTGGAGAGAATGGCAAGGACTACTTGCATTTGTTTATTGTCCCCAAGAGGGACCTTAATGACTCATACAACTTTTTAGTCATTCAAGGCTGCTAGGTAGCGAAAGGTCACTTTTTTTAAATCACTCTTTATTGAACAATTAAGCTATTACTGAAGACCTGAGCGTTACACAGAGAAGCTAGATAGCAATATGGTCACAGGAGCTGGCTTTTTAAACCTCTTTGGCCAATGTCTGGCAGCAGAAGTGAAAAGTGGATTGGAAGTAATGGGACATAGTTCTGAGAGCCAGGAGATCTGCACCTTTGCAGAGACTTAAGCTCCCAAATGATTCTTTCCTCTTGAGATAAAAACAGAGGCTGCAAATGATCCTGTGAGACTAAACTGAATTTTCTTGTAACGTGTTTGGTCTCAAGATCCTCATCTGTAACGTGTCATGGGATCATTTAGTTTCAAGGAGGAGGTGGAAGTGGCAGGTGAGACTTCCTTCCTCGCTTCCCATGTTTTCCCCCAAAGCTTTGACAACTGTTCCACTACAGGAATTATGTGTATTTCCATTTAGCTACTGCAGCAGCTGCTTTCATTTGACAATAGCAGCAAAACAATTTTCAGTGTTAAACTGGTTTGCTCTCGTTACTTCTGAGGCCACGGGCTGGACACTGCATCTTGTGAATGCACTACTGAAAGCAGCCGGATTAATTACTGACCTGGAGCATAAACCTTTGACTGGAGCATTTCTGTGCTCTTCAGATCTGGAATTTCTGTGGTCTTGGGAGTGGTGAAGGGACAGGATTTGTAAATTTTTCTGTGCCTGGGTCTATTGGTGTTCCTGAAAGTTACCTTTCATTCATGGAGCTCTCTTTGCAGGGCATCTTGTAGATACTAGCCCAGCGCTCAACCCAGATAAGGCAGAGACCAAGAAGAGCCTGGAGATGCCTCGCTTAACAGAAACTTCAATAAAGGATAGGCTGGCGAAGTACCAGGCAGCTGTGTCCAAGCAGGGCAGTCCCACAGCCCTCGTTACTATGGTAAGTCTCCCCTTTGGCTTGTGTAGAAGTGAATTTTTGTCCCAACCTCAGGCTGGAAAGAAGATCTTACAGAAACCAGGCTTTTGAAGATAATGCCATCTTTTTTTTTTTTAAAATAACCTTGTGCCCAAAGGAGTAATTTCTAATGAAGAGTTGTCTCTTCATACGGCAGGAAGAAATAAGTATTTGCATCTTCCTGGAATAAACTTGAAAGATCTCCAAGGAATTAATTGCTGACACTCTGACTGAGGCCCTTCTGAAACATAGCTGACATTCTTTTTCTTTCTGCATGTCTGTAGCTCTCTGCATGTTTGTTTATTTTTTAAAAACCAAACTCAGTCCTGTATCGTACTTTAGCTATTAGGTGGGGGAAACTGAGGCACCATAAGGAGGAGCAATTTTCAGTGTCCTACAGTGCATGGAACCTGGCTCCCCTGGCCTGTGGCTCTGGGATCTCCACTTGGTTTTCCTCCCTTTTGCTCTTCACCTCCCTTCCAGTTTTCTCACTCATTATCTAAATCCAATTAAGACTCTTGTAGTGAATGAACCCATGCCAATTTCGTAGATGTTTGATCAGGAAATGAGCAATTAATGAATCATGGTAAAGTTTTGCAGCTGAAGAGATTGCAAGGATTGAAGCAAAAAGTGCTGAAGTACATTTGCTGGAACTGTCTGATACTTTTGCTTAACGGTGGGAACTCTTATTGCTTAAATATGCCTTTTATTAGCCAGAGTAATAAATTTGAAGAGGGATAGGTCTTTTTAAGTTAGGAAACTTGCACTGGCAATAAAAGCTGTAAGTGAGGGCTCTAAGCTTGGGAGGAGTGCATGCTTGCTCTCCTTTGTCGAGAGGGAAAAGTCTCTACCCAGCTGAAATAATTCCTGAATTTCACATGCAGCGTAGGTCTAATTCTCCAGCCCTTGGGAGGAAAGTCAAGTAAACTTCACGGCATGAATGGAAAGTAATTGCAGCCAGTGCAGCAAATCTGATTAACTGCTAATTGCTGCTCTCTGCATCCTATTTCTTGCCTGGGTTCAGTTTGCTAGATTGCCTTTTCCAGTTTGTGGCTGAGTGGTAGCTGATCTAATAAATAATGTCCTATTGGCAGGAGATTTACCATAAATGGCTCGAGACTCCTGTTTGTGCATCCCCAAGGCTCTGGGTTTAGTGTCAGCCCTGCCCGATGCTCTCGGGATGTCCCATTTGGCAGAATCTCTGGCACAGGGAGAAGGGCAGCATGTAGGATGGAGCAGAGAGGGGGCTCCATGGCCAGTGTTTGTGGTGCTGCTGTTTGCTGAGAGCAGTCCCTAAGTCTTGAGTCTTCTCCTTCCCCCACTGACCAAGCAACTCAGACTCTTGATATGGTCTTGAGGTGTTTGTACTTCCCTTCTCCTAAAATGGGTCATGTTTGGGCTACAAAGGAAAGCCATAATATCTCCTGGGAACAACTATTTTGAGGGTGTTGTGGTGTAATTAGCCCTGGATTAAACCTGATGGACACTTTACAGTGGGTTAGAGTAAGGGTGAGAAGCCATGGTTTCATTGCAAGTGATAGGGGAAGGGGAGGGAAAGAGGGTGGAGAGCATATTTAGAGATCTACACATTAACATTCTGACATTCAGCTACGTTCATATTAGACATGGTTGGTTTGGTGCAGACTTGTTTACAAAATCCAGTAAGATGCTGGTGCTGGCATTTGGCTGTTTCTCTTTTGCGATTCAGAGAAGATGCCTTGTGAAAGGCACAAGTCTTCTCCAATTATCTTGTACCCTGTGGCAATGAAAGAAACACGAGTTTTCAATGGATTTTATTTTTTTAAGTCTGAAAGATTCTTTTGTGAAAATCTTAAATCGGTTTGTCAAGAACAAAAATCTTGGTAAATAACAGTTAGGTTTTTGACTAAGCAAGGGTAGGATTTGCTTTTATGTCAAAATGTATTTTTCAATTACTTTAAATCATGCTTGTCTTGCAATACTTGTAATTTCAAATGAAAAGTTAACATTTCTGAAAAAGGAAGATGTGATTGAGGAGGGGACATGAGAGTTGATTTTAATCAGGAATCATCTGAAAGTAGAGAAAATGGGTTGTTTAGAAAGATGGTGGCATTGTCTCCATAGAGTAGAGTGAAATTCTACAGCCCCATCTTTTCATTAAGTTTGTATAGATTTTTATGCCCCTTCCTTTAATTATTACTGTATGTACTAGGAGAACAATTTAAAAAAATATTTTTAAGAAAAATAGAAAGCAAGTACTTTCTTAGGGGAAAAGAACCTGTCAACTTTCAAGTGCTTTATTCTATAGAATGAGATTCAAGCCAGTGAAAGTGAACTCAAGAATTACAAATCTGAGCAGAAGGAGAATATGCCACCAAGTCTTGAGGACTCCATTTCCTGTCAGGATGGGGAGAAGGTAAGATGCTTGTGCTGGTGAAGATAAAGGACTTCACTTGAAGTAGAACTAGTTGTAGAAGCACAGCTGATGGCCTTGTTCCACATGCCATCTAGAAATTGAATATGAGCAGCAAGTAGAGATTATATACATGCTGCAGAATTCCTGATTATTTTTTTTAAATTTTTTTAGACACTATCTGAACTCTAAGCTAGCAAGTCTCTGAGGAAGACTTCTAAGCAGTTGCAGAGAATATTTAGGGACAAATTTTAAGTTTTCTTGAGAGTTTCTTTCTTCTGAGTAATGACATGCCTGTAGTGTGGCAGAATCCATCAGTATCTTGGGTATTTTCTCATGGCTTCAGTAGGATCTGAAACCTCTGGTGGTTTTGTGCGGGTTTTGAAGCCACCTAAAACTTTTGTCATATTCCCTAATTGTAAAAAAATGATTCACAGCTATGGATTAGTTTTGTTTGTGGGAGGTTTTATTTTTTCTAATAAAACAAAAAAGAAACCACACTAAAAAAAAAAAAACAACCACCAAAACCACCAAATCCCCCCCTAAACCATTAGAAGCTTTGCAAAAAGAAGTGATGCAAATAAAAGGAGTTTGTCGCTGTTTCTTTTGCATTTAGTGCATAAATTTTGATTAAGGTAACTGAGAATGCCAGTTTGGATTTATTCCTGGTTTTGAGCTTCAGCTGTGAATTGAGTCTAAATTGCTCTGTGAATTAGAGATAACAAAGCACGCTCAGGCAGTCGTATCCTAAACTGGGGACAGCAGACGGGATAAAAGTAGCTGAACAATAATTGGGGTACTGTGTATCCCAGCCGTGGAGAACACGTGGCAGCTTAATGCCGGGAGGGCTTTTAGAGCTTTCCAGCCTCCTCGGGCAAGGGGCCAAATGGCTGCTTTCAGCTGTGCCTCACCGACAGCTGAGCAGCTTCGTGTTCAACTGGGCCAGGCTGCTCTTTGCTAAAAGGTGAGCTATTTAAAAGAACACCTGTTAAATGGGAATACATCCCTGGTGTTGAATGGAAGATTTGAATAAAATTTCTTGCGTTCAGCTGCAATTGGGGAGTTACTTGTTGAGGTGTCCAAGTGCAATAAAGAACCTGAATAGGACATTGTTTGAGAGCCAGGATTGTCCTTTGGAAATTACACGATAAACTTTGGAAATAAGCCTAATTAACACTACCAGTAGAAAATTGCAGAAAAGGGAATCCTCTGACAGACAGGAAACAAAAGAAACTTGCGAACCTTCTCTGTCATTTTTCACACTGAATCCATGACAGTTTTAGTAGCCAGACATTTGTGACTCCAGCAGCCACAGGATATGCTGATGCACTTCCAAGGATACTGGTGTTATTTTTTCAGGAGACCAGAGTATGTTAATATATGTATAATGTGCTCCCTCATTAACTCATTAATTTGCAAACTTCACTTGCTTGCAATGGACCTTTCAGTCATTAAAGAGAATTAGTGATGATTTACCATTAATCTTGTTACAGTACTTTAGCTTCTTGCTGTAGCTATGTAAAACTATTTGATTTAATAGCAATAGTGCCAAGTTTAATAAAGAAATATATATCAAGAGTTTTATCTGTAACACGCTTAGTATCTGAAACTGGTTTGTATCCAACACTTCTGAAAAGTTTTCTGGTTTTTCGTTTTGTTGTTGGTTTTTTTTTTTTTTTAAATATGAATCTGTTTCTGAAGGATGAACAGTATAGGTCCAGGCATGTTTGTCCCAACCTGAGAAGAGCAGACTTCTAGCCCTACGCAAGCTTTTTTTTTTTAAATTCAGCTGTTCGTTCTTTTTTTTTTTTTTTCTTTTTTCCCAAGATCACTGTCTTTGCTGAATGTTTAAATATCATAGATTTGGTAAATGTTGGAGGCAGCCAACTGGTCAATTTGTACTGCTTGGTGTCAAGGAATTTCTAAGTAAGAAAACCTGGGAGGTGCATCAAAGAAATCCACAAATATTTCTGAAGACTAATAAAGTTGTATAAGCTGCAGGTGTTTGGGAAAACAAAGTATGATGAGTGTGTGTGTGAACACTGTGGCAGATAATCTGAATATTTCAAGAGCTGTAAAACTATGAGGATGTCTACCTTGCAGCAAGGACTAACCCTCTTGGCCGTCATCTGGACTCTGTCTTGTGCCTTACACAACAAGAAGTAGCTTTATGTGCACCTCAGCGTGGCCACTCTCTCCCTGTTGAAGTGCTCACAGTGTCAAACGGCCCGTTGTGTTCCTCAGGCCACAGTTGTTCAGACTTCAGAAGGTGAGAGGTTCTCATTGTCAAATTTTTTCTTGCAGGTCTCTGGAGGGGAGAACAGCTTGTCTTCCCACTCTGGTCTAGAGGATGGCAATGGTAAGTGCTCGTTCTCCTGCCTCAACCAGAGCAGGGAGCCTGGCTGAGGACAAGCACTAACTCTGCCCAGTTGTGTGTAGATTAAGATCAGTCGTGTCAAATTATTAATTTGACCCAATAAAAACTTGTACTAAAAATCTGTCCTGTACCTAACTCAAACTTTGTAAGAATTGCTTTCAGGTTTAGAAGTTCATTTGCAATTTTAATTCCAAGACATCTCTGACTTGTTTGCTCTGATTTAAACATGTTTGAGTGTAGCTTCCTCACCATTTGGACTTAAACTAACAGCTCTGGCAGCTACATCAGTCAATAGGCTGAAGAACTTACTAATGCAGGACAATTGCCAAGTGTCCTTGGTGCTGTCCAGAGGTGGACAAGTTCCTATTCAGTAAAGGATGTAAGCACATTCTTGTGTTGTCTCTGCTTTACACCTGAAGTCAAGTCCACATGTCAGCACTTTGCAGAAATGAAGAACAGTTCCTGGAAGTTAGATGTTGGATTCTGTATGTTAGTTTCCTTTACATATCAACTTAAATTTCCTGGTAAATCAGAAAAGTAGAATGATCCATGTTTAAATATCTAGATCAAAAGTTCTAATAGCAGATGTTCAAGAAAAAAAAGTGTTAGCCCTTAGCTGACAGGACTGCTGATTGGTCTTATAAGCATAAGCTTTCCATGGTTTTAAAGTCTTTGTAATTGCTTTTTCTTCCTCCTCTGCTCCCTTAGTTGGACAGAACTTGGAGAGCGAGACAGAAGTTCAGAAGCCTGTCAGCACAAAGCAGCAAAACTGTGGTTCTAAACCAGCTGGCCAGACAGATGCGTCTCTGCCAAAAGCAGTGAAGGTAAAGCAGCTACTTATTCTCAAACATGGGCAATGGTTAAAACCAACTGAATTTTCTCTTTAACACTGAAAAGGCTTAATGCAACCAATGGGGTCACAAAAGGTCTATCAATAATTACCAATACCTGGTCTGTCTTCATCAGACTGTATTTATGAGGGTACTTTAATTCAGAATGGAAAAGCATCTCGAAACTGTCAGTCTTTCTCCAAGGACTGAGTTGCTGGGAGTTGCGCCGCTGCTGTTATGACAACGTGTCCCAGCGACAGAGGCGCTTTCTCTTCAGTGTTGGGAAAGGGGGTGTGAGCAGAGGGTTGTATCAGGACTTGTGTATGCCTCCTGTAAGGTCCGTGCTCCTACAGCCCAGCACTGAGGTCCTGATGCTGCTCTTGAGCCTTAACTAGGCTGGGACTTGGCTTCCCAACCTCCTCTTCCGGCTGTGCCTGAGGGAACTGCAAGTGGTAGTGACTTTATAGTAAGGGCACTGCAGTGACTGACTCCACAAAGGCTGGGTCTGGTGTTCTGAATAGCAAGTCCTTAATGTTACATTTTCTTTAGCGGGAGCTATAAAGCAGATGGAGAACTTCTTGGGTAGGAATGTATTTGCTAATCTTATTAGACACGCAAACGGCAGTGCTGAACATTTTGATCACACTGTACTTTGGTGTCACGTGTGCTGTCTGGAGTTTGGATGCCTGTTCCCTGGGCTGCCACAGACTTCCTGGCTCACTCCTGAGGAAACAACTGTGCTTTTGTTGTTTTCCCTATCTTTGAGAGAAACAGCACTGACCTCACGAAGAGCAGTGAGATGTGGCTTCCTAGTGCTCTGGAGCATAAATGCCAGTATGTGGATTAGAGCTGCCTATAACAGTTTTGTGACCGGTCTGTTAGAGCATGTAAGATACACACAAGCTGTGTGTCATGGTCCTCTGTGCTATCACTTTATAGTATTAGAACCATGTTAGTTCTCTACCACCTTATTGCTTTAGATGCTGCACTGCTGAAATAGAAACCCAGATACTGTTTATTCATGTAAGGTTCCTATTTGTCTTCCAGCTTCTGTTTCCTGTTCTTGGTTCCTAACCTCTACTCCTGCCTTCTGCTTTCCTCCTAATGTGAGCTCAACTCTCAGCTTTCTCTCAAGTGTTTTTCTCTTTATCGGGCCTCACCTTCCTCCCATAGCTCCTATTTGTAGTATGCCTGGAAAGAAATTTTTCTCTTCACGTTCCAAAACGCGTCTCCATCAGACATAGGGTCACTGATGTACAAGTAAGTTCCTCCTCTTAGACGGGGATGTGCATTGTAGAAGCACAAGCCAGCACCACAGTGTCACCTTGCAAAACTAAGCTTTCAGGGAGAGTTACTTCTTGATGTTGCTGCCTTGCTGCCTGGGGCAAGCACAGATGGTTAGATTTTTGCATTGGTAAACTCTTATTTCTTAAGATTTTGTTTTGGACTCAAAGTTCAGAATTCCTATGCAATTTTGGGCAGCACCTAAAAATGGTGGAATTTTTTTTTTCAAAAGGAACTCTGAACTTGTGTTGGTCAAACGGTCGTCATAATTAGAACTTCAATCTACTGTAACTTCAAGCAATGTGTTAAAAAAAAAATTGAAACACTTATTGAAGTGTAATTAAATTGGCAGCAAACTTTATGGTTGTGACAAACTGACTTTGGCTGGCTCTGTCTTCAGCAATCTGTCCCTCACGTATTGTAACTTTCTTTGCCTAACCATTGTTTCTAGTCTGTTATAAATAAATTGCTGCAATTATGTCTTCCTGTGACCTTCCTGTTTTTTCTTTAGCCATCATATTTTTCCATAAAGCTTTTTAGTAAGTTTGTAGCAGGTAATTTTTTATAAAAGAAAAGCTACAGTATCGATGTGTGAATCAGGCACTCTCTTACCCTTCTACCCTTGATTACCTAAAGCAGTTGTAATCAACATGCGGCCTGAGTGCCAATTTTTCAACTATAAGTTATTTAATTTTTCCTTTAAAGTGTTTTCCCTGTTGGCCAACCTTTAATAGATTCCAAGAAGCGAATGGCATCAAGTAACCTTTTTCCGTGGACAATGTATTTGCTTCCTTGATGCTGTCAGAAAACAAAATCTGAAGTCGTTGCCACACAGCACAGCAGTGACACTTGACTCTTTAGCATTTAAGTTTATGCTTGTACTAAACTCTCAGGAAATTCTCTTAGTAAGCACATAAATAACTTTAGCTGTTTAACCTCAAAGCCCTGCTTGCTTTAAGTCTTGAGTAAGTTTGAGAGCTGCGTGTCCTGAAACTGGAGTATAGTTGCTTTGCAATGGAACTGGAATTACTTACAAATGAAGTCAGAAGTGTTTCCTGTTGCCTGCATCTGTGCTGAGGCTGTTTCCTCCTCTGTAAGGGAGGAGAGCATTTACCAAAAGTGGATCATTTAAAACTGTTGAGTTGAACTGTTCCACTCTTTTCCCCTCCCACCCTCTCCCTTTTATTTTGAGGTTATTTGAATGTCTTTTTTTTTTTTTTTTTCTTTGTGTTGGTAAATCTCATACTGACCGTAATCTACCTGGATGTTTCTTCATCATTTTCCTATCAGGAAAAATGGAGGTTGCAGAAATAGGTTGGACAGCTTTTTGGGAACTGGTTCAGTCAAAGCTATAACTGAGTTCCAGTATTTCCATTGTTCCTCCTGAACCATTGCTCAACTTGTGATGTTTCAGCTGTGGAATTCACTGGAGCAAAATCTTGGCTCCCTGTCGAGCCACAGCAATCCTGTGGGCCTGCCATAGCCTCTTCCTCATTGCCCATCAGAACCCACTCTACTGTAATTAGCATTGAGTTGCAGAAAGTGAATTGCTGCAGTTTTTCTGAGAACTCTGGAAGCTGTGCATGAACCCAAGCCAAGTCCCTCAGCAGTTGATTCATTTTCCAGTTAACAAGCTTTCTCTTCTTCCCGTAGAAATTTCAGTTGCCAATGAAGGAAACCTGTGTTGGGTGTCAGAAGACTGTGTACCCAATGGAAAGGCTCTTTGCCAACCAGCAGGTGTTTCACATCAGCTGTTTCCGCTGTTCCTATTGCAACAGCAAACTCAGGTAAACACCCTGCTCCCTTTGGCTGCCGTCTGGGAAGCGCGGCTTTCCCCTTCAGCAGCTGAGTAAGATGCTGTTCAGGCATAGCTGAGCTACTGTAATCCAGTGAACTGGAGAGGAGCGTAGGAGTGGTAACACAGTTCTAGTTCCACCAGTGGCTTTTGCACTTGATGCAGTCTATTTTTAAACCCTTAATGTAATTTTATGTGGGGAAAAATGTAATGTCCGACTTTGTAAAGAACTCCTGGCATTTGAAAAGATGGCCATACAAACTCAGAAAGCTGTAAGCTTGTCTTTTCTAAACATGTTGGAAGACTGAAATTGAATCTCTTTGGTAACGTAACTAAAATACACACCCGTCTCAATGGCTGAGACACGGAATGTTAACATCTGACTTTGTATTTTCCTGAACAGCCTTGGGACATATGCATCTCTGCGTGGGAATATTTACTGCAAGCCTCACTTCAATCAGCTCTTCAAATCTAAAGGCAATTATGATGAAGGCTTTGGACACAAACAGCATAAGGAATTATGGGCAGGCAAAACCGAATGTGAAGAATCCCTGGAGAAAACAGTCCATGGTATAAATGCAACAGAAAGTCCACAAAGCCCAGGAGTAGAGGATGCCCCCATTGCAAAAGTAGGAGTTCTGGCAGCAAGTATGGAAGCAAAAGCTTCAGCTTTGCCTGAAAGAGAAGAGAGACCAGCAGAAACAAAAAAGCTCAGGATTGCCTGGCCGCCTCCGTCTGACCAAAGTACTCAAGGAAGTGCCTTAGATGAGGGCATCAAAGTGTTCAAACCCAAATGGCCCCCGGAGGAAGACACTTCCAAGCCAGATGTGCTAGAGGATGTGGATCTGGATCTCAAAAAGTTAAGAAGATCTTCCTCACTGAAGGAAAGAAGTCGTCCCTTCACAGTTGCAGCCTCATTTAGAACAGTATCTGTTAAAGGCCATAAAACAGAGAATTCATCTTCTCCTTCTAAGGCAGAGAGAGACATGTTGAAAAGAAGTGAGGAACTGGAGAGAGAGGTGGTGGTAGACAAAAAACAAAAGGAAAAGAAGGTTGAGAATAGAAACATCCAGAGTGCTGAAGAGAAAAACATAGAGGAAGAATGGGAATTGTCTGGTATCCAAAGAGTAGAGCATAATTTTATAGAAAATGGCCAGGTGAATGCAGAGACAGATGAGGAAGAACATGCTATGGAAGAGCGGGAAAGTCCAAATGAAGAACTCCTTAAACCAAATTCTCCTAAACGTTCCAGCTTAGCCAATGTGCTGACTGCTAAGGAATCATCTCCTACCCAGAATCGCAAATCCCAAGACGTTGGTTTCTGGGAGGGTGAAGATATGGAAGATCTATCTGTGGAAGAACAGATCAAAAGGAATCGTTACTATGAAGAAGATGATGAAGAATAAATTGGCCTTTTACTAGAAAACTTGCTGCCAGGTGCTGGGCCTCTTTAAATCGGTCGTTTTAGCTTTAACAAACAGCTGTCTTCCATGAAAGTGATGCTATACTGCACATCGACATTAAGGGAATCCTACATACAAATTATCTCAACTAGAAAAATACTCTGGAAGTCTGCAAAAAGTATATTTCAGTACATGGAAACAAGTATCTGGCTGTGGGACAGCTTCAACAGGTAATCTCTGTTCCCAGCATGAGAACAGATCTGTTCTGAACTCCTACTGTCTTACCCTTTTTGAACGTCAGTATGTATTTCACTAACAATTTATGGAATTTCACTGTACTCACATTGGTGGTGTGAAACAGGTTTTCTGCGATACACTACTTTTACCACTACAAATGCTACTGCAGTGCTTAGGGACCAATTTCAAAGGGACTTTCTGACCTGCTTTAAAAACGGTAACTTAATGCACTTTAATACATATAAAGGGCACAACTGGGATATATGTTTTTAATAATAAAAACATGTGCTTAGTATCCAACACCTAAAGCATCTTAAATGTAGTGTAATGTGATTTTTTTTTTTTTCTTCCTGAAAACTGCCCATGATCAATTGAAGATTCCCTAATCTCGTTATTTTTCTCTGTGCAACTGGAATGGTGTGCCCATTGCTAGAATATATGTATTTTAGTGCTTATCCAGAAACTGCTGACTGACAGATCTCTTTGAGGACAAGTCAAGACTTTTGCAGTAGCCTGCAGGGCATTACTTTTGCATTTCATAGGCATTTGAAGTGGGTTGTTTTTCTTGTTTGTTTGTTTTTTTAACTTGGAGTTCATCATCATGCATTTTAAGCTGCAGGTAATATTTTTAAGGCCTTTTTACAACTTTGAAATCCTACTTGTATCAAGCTGCCGTCAATCTTTTTATTATGTTTGTGAAATTATGCTGTGTTACAAAATCTCTGGAACAAAACCATTTGAACAATGGAACTTTCTGATTGCTAGCATTGAAGCTTAGTACATTTTTAAACTTGAGTTAATTTGTTTTACAAATAATGAAACCTTGAACAGCGGAAGATGTCCTTTTATCTTAGCTTTTATTTGTACTGTATTCTTATGAGAATTAGCTCTTAACTATACTTGAGGTGTAAAATATTCTGCTTTCTTAACAGTCCTGCTAACTACAAAACCTTCAATAAAGTTCAGTCATTTACATTAAAATTTAAAGTCTGAAGAGTGGATTCATATGCATTTCACAAAGCGGCAGCACTTTAAAAAGACCATGGGAAAAGGTAGTTGAGATACCGGTGTTCTTACTGGAAGCTGGAGCGCAGACAGTGATTTTTCTGGTGCCACTAGGTGACACTGTGCGTCCACTTTTTTTCTGGTTGACAGTCAAATGGGCAGACTGTGCTCTTTTGCAGAAGCGTATGGAAGATGGATTAGAACAGGATGGGGGAACGAAATAAGGATGTGCAGGTGCTTTACACCTTCGTTTCTGGCTTCGCGTGGTTCTCAGGAAGCTGGAGACAACTGAGGGTTACACCGCCCGTACTCTGCTGCTTTGTATCGCAGTTTGTCTTCACTTAAGCCTGTGGCGGGTTTGGTTAAGACAGATGGGGGCCAAGACCTAGCAGAAAAGCAGCGAATGACCTGCAGCAGCATGAGAAAATGCAGGTGTATGACATGTCTATAGGGAAAGGAGGGAGAGAGTAGGGAAAAGAAGGTACGAGCAGTGGCACAGCAAGAGGAGTACAATCCACTGCCCATTTTTCTTTCTTTTTAAGGGAGAAGTAAGACTTGTACAGATAAGAGGTATTGCAAATCTAAGAAAGCTGATGTGCAAGCAAACACAGCTTTCTCTAACCTATATTTCTTCCTGACAGAATCTTCAAATCACTAAGCAATTGGAGGTTTTTCTGATTGAAAATTGTGCTAAGTGTATTTGAAAAGGAAGGGAAGGGTATTTGTTGTGGAGTTGGATTTATTGAATATGCCTGCTATTTGTTTCTTAGGTAACACAACTGGACTTTGCAATGCATCCCAAGTTACGTGATACTAAAGCAATACTGTCTGCAGTGCCCAGTTGTGTTATACATCACTAGCTCTCGTTAAATCTGAGGCATCTCTTGAGCTACAAGGACCCTTACTCTTCACTCAGACTAGCCGAATATATTCAAGAAGTTAGTACAAGTGCTACTCTTAAATAAAGTTGTTGATTAAAAAAGTGAACAAATCATGAACTAGCCTTTCCTTGAATCTATTAGTTATCATAGTATTTGAGTGCTTAATGGCCTGTTTAATTTGCTCTTGACTGGATGGATGCCAAAAGAGCTATTTTATGAAAGATGGATTGTTTGCTGCAATACACAAGGAAGTTGATGTTGACCACCTTTATGGAGTTTGAGAACCTAATTGGAAAGCTTACACAAAGGCCAAGCTCTGTTACTCGGTAACCCTCATGTTAAACCACATTTTTTTCTGAATGCTTTAAAAGCATTATCTTAAGCTTTGCCAACCACTGTACCTCTCGCTCTCTGTTCTGTGCTTAACTGTTAAATCACGTGGCTATTAACATTAGTAAAACTAGGCCTTGCTATCTTACCATAAACTTAAAGTTGCGCTGTCCTGCTTCGGCTCTGGAGCCCCCCTTCAGAGGTCAGGGAAAGAGGCCGTGAGCCCCTCCGAGGACTCCTGCCCCACGGGCTGAGGGGTGGTCATTTATCTACCAGAGTCGACCAGCAACCACCTCCACGGCGTTCAGGCCGGGCCCGGTGCCTGCCTCCGCCGGGGCCTTCCCGGGGGGAGAGACCGGACTCCCGTCAGGAAGTGCGTGCTTTAGGCCCTGTTAAAGACTCCTGAAAACGTTTTTTTTCAGTCAGAACTACCCATCTCTTTTCGTAGAACGCCCCCTCCCCCCCGAGGCCTGGGCAGCGCCTCACAGCCCGCCCCAGCACCGCCTCCCCTCAGCGAGCTCTAAGACAGGAGTGGCACGCGCTAACGGTCCGCGGAGGGGGGCGTGGCCTGGGGAGCCCCGCCCCTCCGTGCCGGCCCGCGCATGCGCCCTGGCTGCCGAGAGGGGCGGGGAGGGGAAGGCGGAGGTGGGGCCGGCCGCCGGCACCGCCCCGCTGTCGGCTGCGGTGGCCGCCTCAGCTGCGGCCGCCGGGGAGGGAGGAGGCGGCGGCGGCGGAAGATGGCGGCGGCCGCGGCGGCGGCGCTGCGGGCCTGGTTCTGGAATGAGCGGTTTTGGCTGCCGCACAACGTGACGTGGGCGGACCTGGCTGGGGAGCCGGGCCCGCCGGGCAGCGGGCTGCAGTACCCGCGGGCGGGCCACGTCCTCTCCGCCTTCCCGCTGGCGCTCGGCATCTTCGCCGTGCGGCTGCTCTTCGAGAGGTGAGCGCGGGGCCGCCGCCGGCTGCCCCCGGGGCGCACGGGGCTCTCCGGCGGCTGGGGCGGCCCGGAAGCCGCCTCTTCCCGCCGCGGGGCCGAGCGCGCGGTGAGGCCGCCGGTGTCTCTTAGCAACGGGCCGGCCCGGGGGGAGCGGCGGGCGGGCGGCCCCGGCCTCGGGGCAGGGGCGGGTCGGGCCCCGCTCGCCCCTCGGGCAGCGCCGGGGCCTTCCGCGGGATCGGGGCCGGCTCCTCGACCGCGGCGTCTCCCGAGACTCTTTTTACACGGAAAGGGAACACTGAGCGGTGTGGCCACTGGGGCCGGGGCAGGGATCGCCCCCAGCGCTGGTGAGGCCGCGCCTCCAATATCGTGTTCAGTTTTGGGCCCCTCACCTCAAAAAAGATATTGAGGTGCTGGATCAAGTCTAGGGATGGGCAGCGGAGCTGGTGGGGGGTCTGGAGCACAAGTCTCGTGAGCAGAGGCTGAGGGAGCTGGGGGTGTTGAGCCTGGAGCAAAGGAGGCTGAGGGGAGACCTTCTCGCTCTCTCCAACTCCCTGAAAGGAGGGTGTAGCCGGGGGGGGGTCGGTCTCTTCTCCCAAGGAACAGGCCATGGGACAAGAGGAAACGGCCTCAAGTTGCTCCAGGGAAGGTTTAGGATGGATGTTAGAAAAAATTTCTTTACCAAAAGGGTTGTCAGGTGCTGGAAGAGGCTGCCCAAGGCAGTGGTGGAGTTGCTGTCCCTGGAGGTGTTTCAAAGCCAGGCAGATGTGGTCCTGAGGGACATGGGCCAGTGGGGGTTTGACAGTGTTGGGTTGATGGGCTTGATGATATTAAAGGTCCCTTCCAATCTTGATGATTCTGTTGTGTAACGTGGGAACTGTGCTGTGTCTGTCAGGACATACAAGAGCCTGCTTCCTCTCCCCTGGCGCTGGGTCCCCGGAGACTGGCAGGACCTTACACTGTGCAAGAAGAAAGTCTGGGGATTCACTGTTATCTCTCCTCCCGTCCAGGAGAACCTCGGCCGGGCGAGTGAGAGAACTGTCTGCTGTGGCTCCATGGTCAGTTTGTGTGTGGTGCTGGTCTCTGCCTGTATTGTACTTTCCTTGCGAGTTCCTGGACGAGGAAATAGGGATTGTTCACGTGGCCTAATGTATTATTAAGCAGTTTGTGGATCCCCTGCATCTCAGGTACAGCAGAAGTGCTGGCAGATCATCCTATCTGCCAGTGAAGAGCTGTAGTACAGCATTTCTTGTTTACTCGAGTATCCATAAACATATGATATTAACTCTTCCCTGGGGCAGAGGTTTATCCTTTCCGCAATGTGTATCTCTTGCAGCCACACACGGGGCAGGCTGTGTGGGTGACACAGATACTAATTAGTAAAGCAGCTTATTTGGAAAGCTTTTAGGTGAAGCAGACCGAGACACCTTGTATTCCTGTTCAAGTAGTTCATTAAAGATTGATTTAATCTTAAATTTCTGCATTGAAAGGGTAGTAGTATTTCTAAGCATGAAAAGGGCTGTCGGACTAAAGTGAGTAGGAATCGAGTTGGTTATGGTTTGTGGATTTGCTGAAAGCAGTGTGAGTTTTCTTGAGCTTTCAGAAATTAAGAAGAGGGGACAGGAGTGAAGTAAAAAGATGGGTGAACCGTGGAGAGAAATGAAGCAGGTCAGCAGAGTAGGAAAGAAATTTGAGAGGCTTTTTTTTTTTAATCTCCATCTTATCTTTCTGCCCTCCAAAAAATAAAATTAAAAAAAAAAAAAAAGCTACAGAAAAGTACTGGCAGTTCAAACCAGTGCAGAGGACCCAGGAACACACGTGCCAGTGCCAAAATCTCATCTCAGCTTGGCGTGCTGCTGCTGGTCTTGGCCAAATGTTCATGCTTGCCAGCAGGCAAGGAAAGGAAGTTGTGAGACAAAGCAATACCCGTGAAAGGGACGTTGCAGGAAGGTCTCCTCGCTTTCCTAGCCTTGTTTGGTCCAGGTATCTTCATCTGGGGAAGAAGTGCAAAGGATTCTCTTCTCTTGAGTGGGAGATGTTAGGAGAGATGCAGCATGTTCTACCACACCTGGTGACACAGCCCTCCTCATAGCAATTACTGTATCCTGATAATGTCTACCTGGTTTGTGAAATTTCTTTTGTAGTGCTAAAATTAAAGTCTTCCACCTGCACAGTAAAGCCTAGAGACCGTGGCCCCATTCCTGAGAGGGTTCTTCCTTTTCCAGCTGTGTCTTTGCTGTGGTGTGTCTCAATGGTGGTATCCTGAAGTAAAACCAGATTGTGAGAGCAACAGCCAGGGCAGTTTCTAGTGTGTTTATTTTAAAGGACTATATTTTTTAAGAAAGGCTTTTCTCTTTCTTCCTGCCACTTTGAACATGTCATAAAAGTTCGGATTTTTCTTACTAGAATCCCATTGTGCGTTTACCCTGATTCAGGCTTTGGGGATGATTTTGTCAAATGTCTTCTTGACACACATTTGGCAGTTGAACTTGATGACTCAGAACTTGAATTATAGACTTTTGCAGCCCTTTTGTTTTAGCTTAGTTTCTTTCTTTTCTTTCTCCTTTTGCTGTAGAACTTGTGTGAGGAAATGCTTTCCTGACACTGACACTTGTGATGCTGACACGTATTTCTCTTCGTGAGTGCTCCTATAAATCAGCCTTTGCCTCACAGTGTTGGTAAAATATCCATCAGTCTGACTGCGTGGGAAATCTGAGACTATGGAGATGGGGCAAGAAGTTGAAGTCCTGACTCAATGGTAGGGGGTGGATTTTCGTGCAGGCAAGATAAAGGAGTTTGCTCACGAGTGTGCTTTTGTTATTATATTTTTTTATTAGTTATACTTGCTGTTATTTCTCCTTACACATCTTATCCCACTGCAGGTACAAAAAAAATCCCGGGTATCTGCGAAAAATCTAGAGCCTGTTATTCATATGATGTGTTTATAATTACACTGGAATGCCCTTCAGTAGCAGATATGCTGGTTACTCTGCAGGTCTGAGGAAAGATCTGCAGCTTGAGCTGAAGCGAGGGAGGAGAAAAATGACTTCAGTTTACTTCATCAGTTCTGCCTGGAAAATTAGGGACAGTCGTGGAATGAGATGAGTGAAATAGAGGGATTATGGAAAGAAATACTCTTGCTTTGAGTGCATCTTTTAGAAATCTTACGATTTTGGAGATTGTTCTTCCTTTTTAGGGCTGTAATAGGGAGTCACCAGACAAACTTGAATGTTCCATAAAGAAGGATTCAGCCTTTGGCTTTGTGAAGTACAACAGCTTCTTATAAGATAGGCGTCTGTGTGCTTGAAAATTGGTGTTGGTTTCAGCAGCAGTCTACCTTGATAACTACTGTGGAAAAGGTAGCCTGGTAGGTATGACGTAAGCTATCGAGCAGATACGTGTCGAGAAAAGTGTAATATAAGTATTTATGTGATGATGATTCCTTGCTGGGAAGGTGTCGCAGTAAGTTGACCTTGGGAATTGTTGCTGCAGTTAAGATGTCTATGGAATCATAAAATAATTTAGATTAAAGGGGATCTCTGGAGGTCACCTTGTCCAATCCTTTCCTCAAAGCAAGGCCAACTTTTTAGTCAAGTCGGATGGGTCATGGTCTCGTGCTGTTCAGTTTTGAATATTCCCAAGAATTGAAGTCCTACTATATGGCAGCCTTTTTTTTTTTCTTTTTTTTTTTTTTTGTGCTTAACTGCTATTGCTATGCAGATTTTTTTCTCTTTGGGATACAGTGCAAAACTTGCACATCTAAAAACCTCTCTGGGGCCAAAAGTAGAAAATGCCACGGAGGTTTTGAGTGTGAGTTTTCTTTAATGGGCGCCCATGGGCATGTCAATTCGATATTTTTCTGACTGGTAACAGGGTTGATCATTCACTTCATGTTCCACCTGCGAGGTAGTAAGCGGTCAAAGCAGTTGGCCTGTGGCTGCTCAGTGGACTCGTGGGCGTGAGCCGGCCGTGCCCAGCCTGGCTATAAACCCCATTGCGTGGCTGGCCAGTTGTCACCTGGAGTTCCATTGCATGAAGCCATTACGTGTGGAGTTAGAGAAGCTTCGTTATGGCGTTGGGTTAGACTTCCTTAAAAGTATTGAAATCCATTGCTGCCATCCTTCTTCCTTCCCGTTTCTGTGGCTGGGACCTACCTCCTCTGCTGGGACTTGTCTGTTTGCTGGTGTCGGTGTCTGGCCGTTCCTGTGCTCCTAGAAACGTTTGTGGGTGTTTTTTTGCTTTGCTCTTTGGCCACCCGCATGCTTGACTGAGTAACTGAGCCCTGAGCTGTATCTGTAGCCTGTGGTTTACTCTTTCCCCCCACCCCCGTTTTCTGGAAACATCTGTATTTATTCCCTAAGCCTGCTAGTGAAGGAAGTCTACTACTCGGGTTGGATTTTGACGTTTTGGGTTTTTTTTTTTTTTGCAATCCCTAGGTCCTAAAGAGAATTATTTCTGCATTTTTTTAATTTTTTTTTTTCTGAGGAGTTGCTGTATCTTCTTTCCTTGATGCTTCAGTTTTTGAATACTAGAATAATGCCAAAACTTTGTATGGATCGGATCGCTATGAAGCTTCTTAACCATTCCTTCTCTACTTGCTCTTGAAACAAAAGAATACTCTCCTGAATAATAAATTAATTGAATGTGCAGACTCTTATGTTTCAGGTTTCTTCTCTTATGTGAGAAAACTGACTCAAACTGAGTATCTTTAGGCCAGGATATTATTATTTTTTTGAGAGAGACCTGTAAGCACTGTGTCCCCAAAAATGAAATTAAAATATTTGGCATCCTGTAATTGCACACATGTACTTCTTTGTTGTTGTGGCATATCCTGTAGGAAAGAAGAGTATGAAGATGCACACTTTTATGGGAGTCTAGCCAAATGTTTCATAACATCAGAACATGGTTTCTGGCTGGTGGTCTAGATCATAGAGGAAGCAGTGAGGCTTTCAAGCCAAGCTAAAAGGAAATCACCCTTTCGTTTTTTTTTTTGTTGAACAGGACATGAAGAAACGGGGCAGGACAGTGAAACCTGAGGCCACAGCGTCTATTAGTTGTTTAGTGTTTTCTGAGAGTGGGGAGTTCCTTTAGGATTAGTCATGAGCTGATCTGTCATTTCTCAGGGGGAAAACCCCACAACCTGTGTCTGTTCTTAAAGGCAGTCGTAGCTGTTGTTACTGAAGGACTAACAACGGGCTCCCAAGAATGATTGTTGTTGGAACACTGACAGTTGTGATTTCCCTGAATTTTGGTCTCTCCTTTTAAACACAGGGAGAAACGGTAACAAAAGTAGTGGTTGGAAAAAGCAGCAC
Organism: Gallinago jamesoni; assembly: GCA_025769975.1. NCBI lineage: Eukaryota > Metazoa > Chordata > Aves > Charadriiformes > Scolopacidae > Gallinago > Gallinago jamesoni. The sequence continues at coordinate 335,142 of JAOQGH010000017.1, read as the reverse complement.
TTTCTGCTTGATGGTGGTCTGAGTCTGGTAAATGAAATACATGTGTGTAACTTGTTGTCTTCAGTTGTCTCTGAAACAATCTGTTTCAAAGCAAAATAGACATAATGACGCAAACGTTGGGTCCTTTTCAAAATAGTTTTGAGAAACAGGTTCTCTACTCTCTCTCAAAATAATTGATTAAAAAAATAAGAAAAAATGCTCCTTGAAACCCAGCTCTTTCCCACCCACAGGAGAGAAAGCAATTCACGTATTCGGGTGACACAAGCGTTTCCCTTAGAATTTCCCGCCCTTCTGACACAAAGGTACAGCAAAACCTGGTCGTTTTTGAACATGTATATATTCATTTTAGTTACAAAACCAGGCTTGTTTTCAGAGGGTTTGTTCTATAAAAGTCACTGTATTAAATCAGCTGTCGGAATATGCGGAGTGAGCTATTGGAATACAGGACCGAGCGAGATATTGGGATCTTGGGTCTTTCAGATGGAGTGACTTCTTGTGCCTTCCTCGCTCTCATGAAGGAAACAGCCCACTCTGGGAAAAATAAAAAAAATAAACCAACCCAAAACAAACCCCCACACCTCAAAAAACTGTGTGTCTTTTAGGAACTGTGTTACTTGAACTTCCCTTTTTTTCTGAGTTGTGTGGCACCAAGGCACATTCTGGAAATAACGTTTTGTTTATAGGGCTACAAGGGCTCTGGCGTTTCTGTTTGCAGAGGGCTCCCATCAGTGAGCTATTACTCTGCTCACACAGTCTAATCCTTACAAGCCAAGGGCATTAAGATTTAATTTTTCATTTTAGATGTGTGTGTGCAGTCTGCAGTTACCATTTGGACTAATACAAGGTACTCCTTCACCTGGGCAGTTCGGCAGGCAAAGCGAGTGGAGATCTTCAGAAGCGTTTTGGATGGATTTTGTGGCTGGTGACAAGTCACGGTCCCTGTGATGGGGGCAGAGGAGGGAAATCGGTATCTTGCTTTAATCTTACCTCTTTCTTTGGAACTCTTTCAGGTTTATTGCCAAGCCATGTGCCATAAACCTTGGCATTGAGGACAGTGGACCTCACAGAGCCCAGCCCAATGCAATTTTAGAGAAAGTGTTTACATCCATCACGAAGGTGAGTCGTGCTGCAAATTTTGCTAGAAATGGAGCACTGGGAGTAAGGGCCGGGGGGGATGGCTTTTTGCTTCTAGTTTTCTAGTCTGAGAGAAATGCATTTCATGCTTTGTGTGCATGAGTGTGCTTTTCCTTATTTTACTTTGCCTTTGGCATGTCCTTGTACCAAAGTAAATTCTTTTTATGGCTCACCTATGCTTTTGTGCACAGAAGAGTCTTTCTTTGAATAAAAAATGTTCTCTTTAGAAAGGTATGAGGCTTCTTCTTTTAATTCCCTGCCTCTGTCCAAATTGTGATTCCTGTAACAAGTGGTAATTTGTGGTTTAACGAGAAATTTCTCATTAGCCTTCACTTTCTCTTGGAAAAGTGTTACTGTTTCCCTTGAAATCTGCTCCTTTGTGGGTTTTATTGGCCAGTTGTGTGAATGCCTTCCTCTTATTTTGCCCTTTACTGTGGAATTGGACAACAGCACTCACAGTGGAAGGCAGTTATTTATGGGAAGCATCCAGTCAGTGGAAGTGTGCCCTGATAGAGGGTAGGACATTTAATGTTAACAGTAGGTGTTTCTTTTGATTGTTTCATAGCCTTTCTCTCACTTAAGCTGTGAGTGCCCCTTCGCTTCAGAATTGCAGAATTCACACTCTCTGTCTTCTACTGAATGTTGTCAGTGCAATCCACGCAGGCAGAAAGATAGATTTTTCATTAAAGATAATGAAATGGAAGGTTTTATGTTCTGATTTGGCGATGCTGAACTTCATTCTGAGTGGAGCAGATAAAGTGAATGGAAGGGAAATTCTATAAAAACTTTAATAAAACTCGCCTCATGGGAACATTGGAGTTTTGAGCCATTTGGAGTGACGTGTGAACTGAAAAGCCCGTCTGATGTGATGCTGTTTGTGGGGAGGACTTTTATGTAGGGGATGTCCTTGAAATGAATGTTTAGGAGACCCATGAGGACACACGCTGTGCAAAATTTATCTAGTTTATGAAAACAGAGCTGCTTTTAACGGTATGGGCATGCTTGTGTCTGCTGCTGGGTTTGGGGAATGGGAATGGAGGGTGGCACTGATGCTGCGGAGAGATTCCATTGCTGTTCTGAAAGGGGAGCTCTGGAAGTTCTCCTCTGAGGCAGGTTCACTTCCAACGCAGACGTGTCAGGTAGCCCGAACTGTTAAAGCCTGGTGACGGGCAGAGAGATCTGGTGGTGATGGAATTACAAGAAAGGTATGGTCTCGATACTGAAAATCAAGTTTGCTTTTCAGTTGAACAGTCTGGGGACTCTATTCAATCAGCTTTCTGCATAGGTTTTTGGGTTTGTGTGTAACTCAAGTAGTAAAATGTGTTTATCATCTTCCAGTTGTAAGAGCTCCCTGGCAGAGCTTGTTAAAAGGACACTGGTCTGAAACTAATGTGGCTTTTCTCACCGCTGGGCCATTTTAGAGGTAGTTATCAGGTTTTGTTCACTTTGTCTCTTATAAATCCATTTATGTCATTATTCAAACAAACAAACTGCCAGTAGAGTTTCCAGTCAGAGAAGTGATATAGTATTTATCATATAATTATTTCTGTTTTCAAATTTAATTTTATTTGTAAACTTCGGTAATGGAAATAGTGCCATCTCTATGATGACTTTTTGGAATATACATATATCTAGTGTGTTAAACCAACTCTTACTTTAAAGTTTCCCCGAACTTGTGGTGAGTAGCAACCCTTAGACGCATTCAGCTTTGATCTTCCTGAGTTCTGGACTGTTTGAATTAATGTGCAAGTTTTAACAGGTAGGACACAATACTTTAAACGCTCCTCCCCTCAATTTAAGAAAGAGAACAATTGCATTCTTTGTCGTAATGTGCTGTCAAATGATGAAATAGATGAGGAAAAGTTAAACCAAGAGCATTCTGAATAATTAAGTAATTAGTGGCTTACGAAGGTTAAACTTGAATAAACATTTTTGGCAACGGGTTCCTGCTTCTAGCCTGTAGTAGAGCCTTCCTAGTGTGTTTTGTTATCTGTGCATCATTTCTGTCATGGTACAGGGGAGATCTGAGGCTGAAAGTAAGTTGAGAAGTAGGAGAAATGACACTTGTTTCATTTTCCTTCAGTCTCCAGATGGAAAAAGGTTAGAAGGCTTGTCAAAGCAGCTAGACTGGGATGTTCGAAAGATCCAGCGCTGGTTTCGTCATCGGAGGAACCAGGACAAACCCACCACCCTCACTAAATTTTGTGAGAGCATGTATGTTTGTGCAGAGGCCAAAATGTGGCTTCATCTTAAAGCTCCAGCTGTATGTTCTCTTTTCTGCTTGAAACTGTGGTCAGCAGCTAATTTAAACGAGGTTCTTGGGGTTGGCTGGTGGAAGATAAATTCTTATATAAGCAAATGAAAGAAGTTAGGAGGGCTTTTTAGAATTCAGTATTCTAAAATCATTTGTATGTGTGCATGAGAGACCAGAACACATGTGCATTCCTGACAGCCATGAGCAGCTTTAGGTAGTGGCCCAGGTCCTTAAGGCAGAGGTAGCACCTCCCTGTGCACCCCCTGAGGAACTGTCCCGAAGCCAGGGCTGGTGCTGCACAGCCGTGCTCTGCACCAGTGTTTGTTCCTGCACAGGGTGACCTTATGGCTTACATGATGGTGAACGTACCCTCACACAGATGCTTCTTGGATTTCTGTTCTTTTCATTTCAGTTCATTCTTTTGTTCTTTGTTTCTTTCTGAATGCTTGCAGTTACCTCTGTTAGCGTAGTAATGTCTGAATATTTTTTTTCCTGACTTGTTATTTCTTCTGTGCTGGTTTCTTTCCTTTCCAGTAACTTTCTTCATATTAATTCTTCTCCCCAGTATGGTTTTGTCTACTTAAAGCCACAAGGTAAGAGGGACAAATATATGTATATTAGGATACCTTCTGGATAACAATGACTTATCTCATTGTTATCTTCTTATTGTATATTAAAGCATATGAATGATGCATGTTCACTCTGAACTTTTATTTCAAACTCATGTATGATGTGAAAACTCTTAAATAGGTTTATCCTTACATGAAATGCTTAGAAATGAAGGTTACTGTTTGGTGGGTGAAAGCTTTACAGGTGTCAGAATTGGTTTTTTTCACAATTGTTCCTGGTTTTGTTACAAATGTTAAAGAGAAACTCTTTATATTTCATAAGTTTAATTTTTGCTTCTTTTTCCAGGTGGAGATTTACATTTTATTTAAGTATATTTTTTTATGGAATCAGGTTTCTCTGGACGGTGAGTTGTCTGTCTTCCCCCCCCTCGTTCGGTGGGACATGCAGCGGGGCTGTGGCTGTCCTGCTGAAATACAGGGGTTTGACCACCTGTGTGGCTGCTTCAGCGCTTGCCCCTTCCTTAAAGCAAGGAGGGGCAGTGATAATAATCATCTTTCTGTTCCCTTATTTGAGATCCTGGGGTTTCTGCTTGAGGATCTTCTTTATGCTCTAGGAAAGCTTCTATACAGATCTGTCATTATGGAACTGTTAGAAACTTATTTGTCCTGTTACCCCAGAATGGGACAGAACTGGGGTTTTTCTTGCTATGGAGATTCACGGATTAGACAGAGTTGGAAGGAACCTCTAGAGATCATCCAGTCCCACTCCCCTGCCAAAGCAGGGTTGCCCAGAGCACATCACTGAGGAGCATCCAGGTGGGGCTTGAAGATCTCCAGAGAAGGGGACTCCACACCTTCCTTGGGCAGCATCTGTCACCCTCACCCTGAAAAAGTTCTTCCTTATATTTGAATGGAACTTCCCATGTTCCAGCTTGTGCCCGTTGCCCCTCATCCTTTTGCTGGCAACCACTGAAAAGAGTCTGGCTCCATCCTCCTTCAGCCCACCCTTTAGATACTTGTAAACATAAATAAGGTCTCCCCTCAGTCTCCTCTTCTCGAGACTAAAGAGCCCCAGCTCTTTGAGCCTTTCCTTGTAAGGGAGATGCTTTAATCCCTTAATCATTTTAGTTTCCCTATGGTAGACTCTCTCCATTAGTTCCCTGTCCCTCTTGAACTTGGGGGCCCAGAACTGGATGCAGTATTCCAGTTGTGGCCTCACCAGTGAGGAGTAGAGGGGAAGAATGACCTCCCTCCACCTGCTGGCCACACTTCTCCCTATGCAGCCCAGGATTCCATTGGTCTTCTTGGCAACAAGGGCACATTGCTGTCTCATGGAGAGCCTGCCATCTACCAGGACTCCCAGATCCTTTTCCTCAGTAGTACTTTCCAGCAGCTCCACCCCTAACTTCTAGTGGTACCTGGGATTCTTCCTCCCCAGGTGCAGGACCTAACACGTGCCCTTGTTGAACCTCATTAAGTTCTTCTCTGCCCAGCTCTCCAGCCTGTCCAGGTCACGCTGGATGGTGGCCCAGCCCTCTGGAGTGTCAGCCAGCCCTCCCAGTTTGGTATCACCAGCAAACCTACTGAGAATACACTCTGTCCCCTCATCCAGGTCATTGATGAATATTTTGAACAGGACTGGGCTGAGTATTGACCCCTGGGGGACACCGCTGGTCACAGGCCTCCAACTTGACCCTGCTCCATTAATGACAACCCTCTGAGTTCTGTCACACAGCCAGGACTCAATCCACCTCACTGCCCCTCATCTAGCCCACACTTCCTTAATTTTCTAATCAGGATGTTGTGGGGGGCAGTGTCAAAAGCCTTGCTGAAGTCAAGGTAGGTGACATCTGCTGCTCTCCCCTCATCCAGCCATCTAGTTATAACATCATAGAAGGCTATCATATAGGTTGAACATGATTTACCCTTGGTAAACCCTTGACCACTTCTAACAACTTCCTTATCTTCAATGTGTTTGGAGATGACATCCAGAATGAGTCGCTCCATTTTCCCAGGGACAGAGGTGAGACTGATTGGCCTGTAGTTCCCTGGGTCCTCCTTCTTGCCCTTTTTGTAGACTGATGTGATACTTGCCTTCCTCCAGTTCTCAGGCACTTCTCCTGTTCTTCAAGACCTCTCATAAAGGATGGAGCTCAGCGATAACATCTGCCAGTTCTCTCAGCACTCGTAGGTGCATCCCATCAGGGCCCATTGACTTACGGATGTCTAGTTTGGCCAAGTGTTCTCTAACCCAGTCCTCCCCAACAGAGGGAAAGCCTTCCTCTCTCCAGATCATCACCCTTGTCTCCAGGGTCTGGGATTCATGAGGGGCGCTTTGGCAGTGAAGATTGAAGCAAAGAAAAGAGAGCTGCACTTATTTTTTTTTTTTCATCTTCCCCCCCTTGAAAAGGATACAGCTTAATCCCTTTGGGTCTTTATTACTATTAGAGCCATCTGATTATTCTTTGAATTTCCATTGCAATATTACTTGCGTTGACTACAGAAAGACTGTTTTAAATCACTCGGATGTTTTACAATAAATCTAGCTGGAATGATAGAATCAAGATAAAATTTCAGTGAAATAGTCCTGTAGCGATCAACTGCTTTCGATGATAGGGAGGAATAAACCCATTGGAATAATAACGCTTTTTTTTGCCTTTAGGCACCCTGGTTTTGGGACACACGACAGTGCTGGTACAACTACCCTTTTCAGGTAGGAGATAAACACCTACTAGATTCCAACTTTTTGCACAATTGCAGTTTTTATTGTTTGTTAATAACAGCAGATTGAAACTCAGTAGTCTTGAGTGCTCCTCATGGTTCTGCGGGGCAGGAGCTACAGAGGCTGCAGCCTGGAGAGGTTTGTAGCGAGTGAAGGGCCAACCCTTGTGGATGGCACAAAGATGGCATTTGCTCTTTACGTCTTCACATCCTGGTTAGCTTGTCAACAGTCTTTCCTCAGATAGAACTGGCTCAGTTCATACTCATTTTATGTGCACTTGCTGCTGAGATTATTAAAAGTGAAAAATAAAATTATGCATAAAATTATAGTGGTGACTTATTTGCACTGTTGTTTTTACGATGCAACAAGTACGATTATATGGAGACCAACCAGTCTGTGTCAGTGCGTGGTTTTCCTAATCCAAGAAGTTGTGGTATGAGATGTAAATGTAAAAGGGAATATTGCTGAAACATGCAAGTAGGTTTGTGTGACAAAGCCTAGAGTAAGGCACCTGTTGCTTAAGCTGTTTTTTACTGAACCTTAAACCTGGATCTTTTAACTTAAACCTCAGCATTCTAGAGGAACAGCGTGGGATGGGAGGGAAGGAAAAAATGGATTTTAATGAAAATTTTAAAGTACTTTGTCTTTTAACTGTGCTATCTTTGTTTGTTTTCCAGCCTCTAACGTCCAGGCTTTATTATTACTATATCATGGAGCTGGCCTTCTATTGGTCTCTCATGTTTTCTCAGTTTACAGACATTAAACGGAAGGTGAGATTAACCAGAAATGCATTAACCACTTTGCTAAATAGCTAGGACTAATAGAAAATGTGAGTGTGCCTTGCCAGTAAAGCTTAACTGTAGTAATAACTGTAGCTTCTTCCTCATTCACATCTCTCTCCAGCCTTCCCCTTCCTGTAATCACTCCCCGGTCCCAAGGAAAAGGGAGGAGCAAACCTGATCCTGGTGTATCCTTGAGAGTCCCTTTAACCTTCCAGGGGAAAGAACAGAATCACTCAATACCTCCCAATAAAAAGTTATCAAATTGTTGTGTAAAAATAGATTTAATTTGAAGGCTTGCAGGGGAACATGAAAATGAGATGCTTAAAGTAGTACCTTGCTGAGCCAGGTGAGAAAATGGCAAACACTGAAGCAGTAATAAATAGTTTTTGAAAGTAATTTTTCATCTGTGTGTGCAGCAGAATGATGACTGGTCGTAATTGCCGGAATCTAATTCCATTGTGCTACGTTCTAGGATTTGTCTTGATGGAAAACAGTTCATAGTAAATCATGGCTTATTGCTTCTGTTACACAAACTACCAAGTAGGAAATTATTCCAATCTTTGTGCTGACTTTTCAAAAAGAAAAGTTTGCCTGGGATTTTTTTCTGTTCTGAAATATTAGCAGATGAGGCACCACAGAATATCTTCGAGCTGCAGAAAGGGACCGATAAACAGCATCTGTCATGGTGTTTACAATGTTTAATTTTGTACTCTGACTTTGGTAAAGTGGATTGCATTCCCCACTGCAAGCGCAGGAAGGTACATGGAAGTGTTGGACCCAGGGGACTGGAAACCAGCCCCAAACGTATGTGCATGTAAACATATTGTGTTCGATGCCTGCTATGCTCTGGCAGACTTTTGCACGCTGACAACAGTAACAGCAGTGGACTTAAAATTTGTGCCAAGAGCCGAAAGGACTAGCAATATGTCTGTGAAAGTCAAAGAAGCCAAAACCAAGGACTGTATGTCATCCGGTCAGTCTTTTCAGTGGGGTCTGCAGGATACTTATCTTTACCGTGTGTGTGTGCCAAAGAGGCTGTGCTGTGCCTGTGTGTCTAGAGTTCTGACATCCCAGGAGCACAAATCCTGGGAGAGACCTTTCTGGAACCTTTAGTGATGGTGGTTGATGGTGTGTGATGAGCTGTGTTTATGTAAAGCGTAGTCCGAGCCTGAATTGAAGTAATCCTGTGACCCCAGTTCATCAGTTTTGTGGCTCTGTTCCAAACCTTTGCATTTGTTTGACAGCCAAAAAGTCTTCTTTCTTTTTTTTTTTTTTCTGTTTCCAGGACTTCCTGATCATGTTCGTCCATCATTTGGCTACAATTGGACTCATTACATTCTCCTATATGAATAATATGGTGCGGGTTGGAACTCTGGTGCTGTGTCTCCATGATGCATCAGATTTCCTTTTAGAGGCGAGTTTCCTTTCGGATCGTTGCATACCTAATGCTGGTGTGGTCCCAGGGGAGCAAGCTGACTTTCCTCTTCTTGATAAACTGCGTTAAATATGCCATAAAACTTGTGCTGCTGATCCTGCCTTGTCAGCTTTTCCTTATAACTGCCTTAGTGCTGAGAATAATCCCTAAATGTTCCAAACTCCTTACAAATGTGATGGCTTGAGGGTTTTTGAAGCTCTACAGCCTGGTAATTACACGAGTGCACAAAGGAAATAATATTCCCATCTTTCTTGTTTCTTTTAGGCTGCAAAGCTTGCCAATTATGCCAAGTACCAACGTCTGTGTGATGCTTTCTTCATGCTCTTTGGTGTCGTATTCATTGTCACACGGTTGGGCATTTATCCTTTCTGGTAAGCACCTGGAGCTGTAAGATCTTATTTGTTCTTCCAATTCTTTAAGCAAAGTCTTTGTATTTGGACTCCTTGCAAGCATCGCAGCCGGTTCCTCAGGGCAGCCTGAAGCTGCAGAGGACCCGAGTGTTGTTTGGGGCAGGACATTCAATGAGGCACATGAAGAAACCTCTCGACAGCCAGCTGAGGGAGTGTGAAGAGTGGCTAGAATCCTAATGCACAGCTGGCCCCTCTCTTCCCTCTGCAAAGTGATGACAGTGCTCGTTAACGGGAGCCAAGTCAGCGGTTATCTGCTCTGAAAAGCTTGAAGGGTTGTTTGCTTCTCTTAAGAAGTTTTGGAAATAGTTGCAAATGAGGCATGATCTCTTGAGGTGAACTTGATTTTTGAGTATCTGGCTTAGTCATCGTTGCAGTTTCTGATTCTTACGACACTCGTGTCCTGTCCTTGTGTCATGACAGTTCAATCTGAACTAGGTCTTGGGTTTCTTGGGAGGTAAAACCTGGCTGAATGGTTTACAGCTAATTATCCTTTAATAAGATTCCCTCTTGCCTCCATAGGTCAGGCTTGGTAAGGTGGTTCTGTTGATGAGCTGTTACCCATTTCTTTCTGCTCAAAGAGTGTGGGGAAAATTTGGTTGCACCTGATTATTACTCAGTTTATTTTGGTTTTACTGCATATGTTTATTTCCTAGGCAGTGGACAGCTTGCATTCCCATTCTTTTGGGTGCCTTGACAGTAGGCAGAAACAATACTTTGTTATCAGAGTTGCAATTAAAGCTCTTGCTTGTTTTCCAGTAAGTGTATCAAAGGATCCTGCATAAGGAAGAGCTTTAATTCTTATGTCTTCACAAGCTCCTTCCAGTGACAGATGAGATAGATGTCATTGTTTTTATTGCTGTTGTCTGTCATGAGGTGATGCTCTTGCATCATGCTATTGCTCAGCGCTCCTGTAAATCTTTAATGTATTTTCCACTGGCTGTAATGTGATTCCTCAACTTTGTAGAGAAATCTGGCAAGCTCGCAGTGGTATCGCAGACTCTGTGCTCTTTCACTTCATGTGTATTCCCTTCCCTAATTGGTAGTATAAAACATCAGCAGATCTCTGGAATTGCATTGAACTCATCACTAAACGGGCTGCGAGTTGGATGTTTCTGTAGTTGCATTTTGGCGGACTTGGGTTCTTCTCTGAAAGGCTTGTTTTTCTTTTCTTGTGAAATGTTAAAAGCTATGTGAAATTAATGACATCTTTAAAGGTCTCTCCATACCTCCCTGCTTCATAAAATCTAAAGTGTTTATTAAATTACTTAAGTACTGGCAATAACTCCCAGCGACAAGAACAGCAAAACAGTAATGAAAGCAAGCACAGAGCTTTGGCCGTAAAGCAGTTTCAGGTCCTCCAGCTTGGCAGGAGGAATCTATAAAAATCTGAGGGAAGAGAATAGCGGGGAGGGAGGGAGGGAGGTCTACTGGGACCAGAATTCCTTCCTGATATTTAAATATGAGTGAAAACTGCCCAAGTATGAACGCGTTAACCGTTGTTTTGATGACCAGTGCGTTTGACATCACTTCCTGTAAAGTTATTATAAATGCTTGTGCTTTTGAGATGGAAATTGGCAGCAGATCTGTATGTATAATTGAATTGCAGAACATTCATGTCTTCTCTTGTTTGTTGCTCAGTTCAAATGTTTCTAATTAGCTTTAGTCTGTCTCCTAACTCTGGCAGGGGACTGGTGGCATCGCTGCTTTGACAGGAGCAAAGCAACAGATGCTTAAATGAGATACAAAATGTTGTGCATCTGGCCAGTCATCTTAATTAGAGTTGGAATCGTGTTACAGTACAGCCCAAACTGTGTTTCTGGATCTTTTCTAGGATTTTGAATACAACCCTATTTGAAAGCTGGGAGTTGATCGGTCCTTATCCTTCATGGTGGCTGTTCAATGGGCTCTTGGTAACCTTGCAGATCTTGCATGTCATCTGGTCTTATCTCATCGTTCGCACTGCCTACAAGGCCCTCATGCGGGGAAAGGTAAGAATCCTGGTGACTGGTTTGGGTCCTCTTTCCCAGAAGCCCTGTGAAGCAATCCTGAGAAACTGGGCCCTTCAGTGAGAGCTGGTGCTAGTTCTTGAGGGATTGGAAATGAGAGAAATGGAGCCCCTCTGCTCTGGGGACAGGCCAAGAGAGCTGGGATTGTTCAGCCTGGAGAAAAGAAAGCTCCAGGGAGACCTTACAGTGGCCTTCCAATATCTAATAGACCTACAAGAAAGCTGGGGAGAGACATTTTACAAGGAATGTATTGATAGGACAAAAGGTAATGGCTTCAAACTGAAAGAGGGGAGATGGAGGTGAGATGTGGGGAAGAACCTCTTTGGTGTGAGGGTGGTGAGAGCCTGGCCCAGGTTGCCCAGAGAAGCTGTGGCTGC
>JAOQGH010000017.1:297506-318613 GCA_025769975.1 Gallinago jamesoni | reverse complement strand
CTGGTGAGGCCACAACTGGAATACTGCATCCAGTTCTGGGCCCCCCAGTTCAAGAGAGACAGGGAACTACTGGAGAGTCCAGCGTAGGGCAATGAAGATGATTAAGGGATTGGAACACTTCCCTTAGGAGGAAAGGCTCAAGGAGCTGGGACTCTTTAGGCTGGACAAGGGAAGGCTGAGGGGAGACCTTATTTATGTTTACAAGTATCTAAAGGGTGGGCTGAAGGAGGATGGAGCCGGACTCTTTTCTGAAACATGGGAAGTTCCATTCAAATATGAGGAAAAACTTCTTTAGGGTGAGGGTAACGGAGCACTGGTACAGGCTGCTCAGGGAGGGTGTGGGGTCCCCTTCTCTGGAGATCCTCAAGCCCCACCTGGATGCTCCTCAGTGATGTGCTCTGGGCAGCCCTGCTTTGGCAGGGGACTGGGGCTGGATGATCTCTAGAGGTCCCTCCCAACTCTAACGGTTCCATAGGCCTCTTTTCTGTCATCCTGGGCCTCCGAGGAGCCGTTTTAAGCCTAAGGGGGCCCTGTTCCGTGCTGGCTGGGGCAGACACCACACACCACGACGGCTGGCCCTTTTCACACACTTTTATTGTGCTCCCTCTCCTCCCCTCGCCTGGGCAGCGCCGTGGAGCCCTTTCCTCGCCCGTGCTCCAGCGGGGAACCGCGGGGCCGAGCCCCAGGCCGCCCTCAGTTCTCGGGGCCGGCGGCGGCCTGCCGCTCCTGGCGGCGCTGGAGGAGGCGGTAGGCCCGGATCCCGCACAGGTACCCGCCGTACAGCGTCAGCAGCGCCATGGAGCCGGAGAAGGCCTTGTAGCCGAAGTCGGCCAGCTGCTTGGCGGACACCATGGTTGCGCCTGCAACAGAAGGCGGCGATTAGCGGGTCCGGAAGCGCGCCCGCTCCCGCCGGGAGCCCCCGTGGGCCCTCCTCCCTCCGGCCCCGTACCTGCGCCCTCGGACTCCGGTACCCCCGGCCTGCGGCTCCGCTCGCTTCCGCTCAGCGCCCCGCCTCCCTCCGTCACGTGTGGCTGCCGCGCTGCCCGCTGGGATGTGTAGTCCGCAGAGGAGCAGGCTGCAGCGCCCCCTGGCGGCGGCGCTCTTTCACCTCAGGCGGCCACAGCGGCCCACCGGGTCTGCGGCAGCGGGCTGCCCGGGCCCGCTCTCTTCAGCACAGCCCGCGAGCCTGGCCTCTCGCCGTGGGGCACAGCGCAGCGGAGTGCGCAGGACTGAGGCGCCGGGGGCCCCGAGGGGACCATCTTCGGCTGCACAGGGGATGAGCTGTGCACAGGCCTCGCCACCCTCCCCGAGGGCCCAGCCCGCGCTCACCGCCGGAGAGGCTGCTTCCAGGGCTGCCGGAGGCTGTGTTCCTCCGGAAGCGGCTGCTGGCACCCCCCAGAGCTCCTTGCTGGCATTTGGGGAGCGCTGCACTGGCACTGCTCTGCCCCACCGGCTCTGTATAGCGCTGAGGCTGCAGAAGACAGGCCATCCCCCCTCCCCCCACCCCTTGTCCTTTCCCCAGGCTGCAGCACAGCAGCAGCTCCAGCGGCTGCAGCCTCCTGCAGAGCCAGGATGTGCTGAGGCTGCAGAACATAATTCCAAATGGCAAAGGGAAGACTTTTTATAGCTCGTGCACTCCTCTGGGATGTCTGAAAGCAAGAGGTTTGTGCACCAGCCACCCCCAGGTGAGACCTGGGACCTTCAGGAAGTGCTGTGAGGGCCTGCAGGGACTCAGGCGCTGCCAGCAGCACACAGAACCAAAGAATCCTCCATGAAGCACTTCCACGACAGAGGAGCTAACAGCTAAATGTGAGTCCAAAACACAGTTCTGGATCTTCCTGCAGCTCCAGGCAAGTGCTGGGAAGAGTTTAGGGAGCCAAGGTGAGAGACGACAGCACTGTGCAGAGGGAGGAGGCCTCAGAGACCTTTGCTCCTGTGTGAGCCTCATGTCCAAATATTTGAGCTGGGATTCCCGAAGCCCTTCAAGGCAATGGGAACTAGAAGTTGTGCCAGCCCTGCACACAGGGCCAGTCCAGCCCACACTGGACTACTTCCTTTATCTTCCCTCCAACCTCAGTAAAGTTCCTCATTAGAGGAAGCTGATTCTGGCTACTTTCTTTACAATAGCTCAGTTGAATTTAAAGGTCGTAGGGTGCCTAGTGAGAAAGCGTGTCTAATAAAAGGCACAGAACCAACTGCAGTGCCAGCAGATTAAATTCCCTGAGCAAGAGGCTGAGCGGGAGGGCTAGCGGTCCTGGAAAGGTCACTCAGTACAAGATGCATTTCAAAGAAAGACGGGGACAAGGCAAGTCCAGGAAAAGCAATTGGGAAAAGAGGAATAAAACACCAGGCATGTCCCAAGAAACCAAGACATCAGAGAAGGGGAGCCCTGGGACACATGGGGCACAGCAGAGTTCTGGCCCGGCTCCTGCAGGCCGCAGGTAGAAGCTTTAGGATTCTGTACCCGGTTCAGCTCCGCAGTCTCAGCCCTCTTCTGTCCTACAGCCAAACTTCAGCACTAGAACGGCTGCTGAGAAAAAGCAAGTGGGACAGTGCGTTGTGTTGTGATTGAGCAGTGACCTGCGGGGGCATTCTTGCTGTTTCTGGGACAGCACACAGGAGAGCAGAGCCTGGCAGGAGCTGCCGATACTCTGTTCTGTATTCAGCCAGCCCAGCAGGCACCAATCCAAAGACAATGATGCACAGGAGCCACAGGGCAAAGAGTGTGTCCCCCCTCTCCTCTCCAAGTTTATTATTAATTTAAAGGTTTGTAAAGTACACTGCTGAACAGAGACCTGGTGGCACTAGGGCCCAGAACAGGGGTGGGCAGTGAGACCTGCAGCAGCTCCAGCGATCCTCAGCCAGGGATCAGTGAACCGCTGGACATGCTGACCTGAGCAAACACTGGCCAAACGAGCCAGCTTCAGAGGACCAGAGAGGCACGTGGCACCTGGCTGGACAAGGGGCAAGTTTCAAAGGCACAACACAAGGCATGAGACCTCTGTCCTCTCCTGTGATGTTGGCGGTCTCCCTGTACCTCCTGTGGATCGCATGTCCACGGCTGCCCCTTGTGCCAGTGGGCAGTTTCCAGAATCTTTGCAGGAAGGGCAGCAGGGAAAGTGTGCTTTCTTAGCTCCTGTAACGTCACGGAGAAGCAAAGACTGGGCTAAAGCACAGACTGGAGCAAGTCAGAGAGAAGGCAGAAAGCTGCTGTGGATCATTCATCTAAAAGCAACATGGCCCAGCTGCTTTGGCAGGTAACATTGCCAAGGGCTGCACAGCCTGCCAGCGGCTCAGGACTTTGGGGCAGTTGGCCCCTGCACTGCCAAAGCCAGCCAGAGGACAAACCGATAGGAGGGAGAAACACTGCCCGGGGAAAGTCAGTGGGCATGGAATTAGCACGGGCAAATCTGTGAGAACAGGGGAGTTCCCCAGGTGCAGGGGCCAGGTTTGATTGTGAGAGAAAAAAAATCTAAATAAACAAGCTGTACAGTCTCACCCTGGGGCTGCCCTCAGATGTGAAGCATTGGCTGAAGCATTCATCAGGAGCAGCTGGCAGCGCCTGGGGAAACAGCTTATGGCAGGGTGGAAAAGAACTCTATTTTCTGTGCTGGTGCTTCTTAGAAAGGGTGATCCTCAGCCCCTTTGAAAGTCCATAGGAGCTTTTACTTGCCCTGGTGCAGCCTGGCAGGGGGCTGTGCCCTCTCCACAAGACAGTTAAGCCAAAAGCAACAGCAGCAAGCAGAGTGGCCCCATGGGGCTAAGAGCAAAGCTTGTCCTCCCAGGCAGTGCTTCCTGCACAGCCCGATGAAGATGACCTGTCAGAGTCTCTCTGAGAACTGAATCCACCACAGCAAGAGAAAGCGAAAGGAGGAAGACGCTCAGCCCCACTCGGGGTAGACCTTAGAGAGCTGCAGAAGCTAAATGAGTCCTTCAAAGAGATGGAGATCAGCAGGTACCTCTGTGCAGATGCCAGGCTCAGGCTGGCAATGTCCAGGGCTGAGAAAGGGAACCTCTGCCCTTCCAGCACTCTGCAAAGGCTCCCAGGAAATCCGGACTCCTTACAAAGCTGTAGCATCAGAGCAAGTCGGTGCAGGCAGGAGCTCCCTGCTCTTCTCGGCAGGATCAGTGGTGTCACAGGCACAGCCCACTTACTTGTGCTCAGGGTGGTTCTGGAGACACTTGATGACATCAGTAACAGGTTTGCCCTCATAGCAGATCTGATACACGGCTGTGAAGAGGGGGAACCTGCGGGCAGATGAACAAAGTCACCCCCCACAGTCACCAGAGCTGGCAGAGTCAGAGCACCTCAACTTCTGTTGCGACATGTGGGACCGCTGGGCAGGAGCAAGTGGGACAGTAGCACGGTGCCACATCCAACAGGCCACTCCTGCTCAGCTGGTTTGATGTGGGCAGTGCAGAGGTTCACCCGAACAGCAGGACACTAACGGTGGGTTTTTCCTCCCATGGCTGCAGGAAAGATCCCAGCCCCACCCGAAAAGAACAGACAGGAGAGATGAGAGCACTCACTTCTCCACTACGTTCTTGCTTTTAAGGATGCGATGCAGCTCAGCAGACGTCTGGGGACCCTGCAGCTTCTGCCCATTCAACATCTCCTTTTCCAGCTCCTCAATAGACTGAAACAACCCAACAGTGAGGGAACTGGACCCTGGATCCCCATCCGCCACCCCACCTTCCTCCTTCCCCGGAGCCAGGCTGTGGCAGTTGGCAGCAAAGGCAGAATGCCATGGCTCTAATCGGGTCCCTCCTGCTGCCAGCTCAGCAGGTTGATGCAGATCTCAATGCTGCCTGCTCCCCACTCTGCATCCCTTCCACCTCCACGTACCTCCCTGCTCTTCGTACCTTCCCAGTCTTGGCAAAGGCCTCAGCCACCTTGCGGTTGCGGCCACCGTAGCAGGTAGTGATGAGGTCAGCAACCCCACAGCTCTCCAGGAAGGTGGAGGGGGAGACAGGGCCCTTACAGAAGAGTTTGGCAAAGCCAATCATCTCCATCAATCCCAGACGGATCACAGCAGCCTTCGTGTTGTCTCCATAACCAAGTCCATCACAGAAACCAGCTCCTACAGCCACAATGTTCTGGAAAACAACAAGAGCATGGAGGGAGCTGTTCCAAACAGAGCTCGGGGCTTTGCTGTGTCCACAAGCTGCCTGTGTGGTCCCCTGCACAGGCTCCTGCCTGTGCCAGTGATCGTCATCCCTCCGAGCAGCTGACCAGGACACATCCACACTTCCCTCCAAAGTCTGGCTTTTGACCCAATGGTCTCAGCAATCCACAGCGCAATCTCCAGTGGCATTCACTCAACTGGCAGCCTCCTCCCCACAGCTCCCTGCAGCGCCCTAGAGAACCCTAGGCTTTGCTAATCAAGACCCCAAACCCCGGTGAGGGGCTCCCCCACCTTCAGAGCCCCGCAGATCTCTACGGTGTCAGCTTCCTGCACCACTGTCACCCGGAAATTTGGGGTCTGCATCAGCTCCTTCAGCGTCTGCCCGTGCTGTGTGTTCTTGCAGCCTGATGAGACAAAGGGAGAAGGAGGAAGATGATGGGGGAGACCCTGAGGAAGGACTGTGCTGCTTTCCTGCTCAGCGGTGTGTTCCTGCAGCATAGCCCCTGCAGCTGGTGCAGTGAGAGGAACCTATTGCCCAACTGGTGGAGGCTGCTAAACATTTGCAGGTCCACGGAGGGCCAAGCACATATTGCCTGGCAGATAAGCAAGTTTCAGCCTTGGAATTCCCAGGAGATGGGGACAATCCCTACTGCTGTGTAGAGCAAGACAAGAAATTACGTGCCCAGTAGATTAAAGGCATCTTCAGAGGTTACAGATTTGGGTTTGGAGGCTGCTGTTCTCCCCATTCCTTCAGCGTCCTGCACGAGAGTGTTTCTATGTGCTTGCAGTGATAGCATGCTCTGTTGTAACCCCCCCCCCGGTCCCCACAGCCTCCTACACAGCATGTTTGCTTTTTTTAAAAAATACAGACACTTTGAATCCCATAACTTCTAACCCAGCAAACTCTTCTGTTGGTTTTGGCTGCTGTGCGCAATTCACCGCGTGGAGGATGGCAGGAAGAGTCACCAGATGAACTTTCAGGCAACCCTGGCTGGCAGTAACACAAGATCCAGGTGAGGGTCCCTTGGAGCCCAAGAATATGAAGGTAGGAACGCTGTTTCCTAAAGGGTCTCTCAGCATCCACCCCTTTCATTTGTGGCAGCAACCGCCTGATGCTCAGGCTGGCAAGGAGCTTTTAGACATACAACTCTGGTTTTAATGAAGCAAGCAATCACATCATAAACCCTGTGAACGAGCTCCTACAGAGTCTCTGCCTCCACAGGGGAAAAAGGGCAGGCTCTCCCTAGGCAGCAGTCGTTTGAGCTGCACCACGCTCACCCCTTTGCCTCTTCCTGCTCGTCAGAAACGAAGGCTGCTAATGAGGAGGGCTGCTGGCTCCTTACCGATGGTTGTTTCACAGAACTTCTCTCCTGCCACTTCATTAGCAATGTTGGCCCCCATGAGGACGCTCATCTCGATTCCCAGTTTCTCATGGATGATGTCTGAGATCAGCCTCAGCCCATCTGGTCCTTCGTCCACCCCCTGAGAGGCCACCAGGGACAGAGATGAGGACCTGCCCCCCCTGAGACCTGTCCCCCCCTCCCTGATCCTGCTATTCTCTGTGTTGCAACGCTCATCCCAGCAGCCCCCCAGTGCTCAGCTGCGCCCCACTCCTCACGGTGCTTGAAATCCCCCACACGCCCTCCTCCTTCTCCTCCACCAGGACACCTCCAACCCCCCATTAAGACTCTGCCCCAACTTCCCATTCTCCCCACATCCCCTGATAACCCTGAAGCCCAGTTTCTGCTCCAACATCCTGAGATTCCCCTCACAGCCTCTCCGGGTCCCCGTGGCTCAGCGCCCCAGCGTGCTGCCTGCTCCTCCTGCTCATACCTTGATCAGCGACAGCCCAACTGCATCTTTCTTCACGTGGCCCTTGAGCTGGTCACAGACTTTATGGATAAACTGGTGTGGCACCACGAACAGGAGGATGTCAGCCCCAGCACAGGCTTTCAGCAGGTCTGGCTCTGCTACCTGAAGAGAGTATGACTGTCACTGGCAACTCGTGCCTGTAGGAAGCGTGTCCTAAGCTCAGGACAAGGGGAGCAGGGGCTCGAGAGCAGCTGCTGGGGGCTTCCCTGCAAGGGTAGGAAGGGGGAAAGAGTCATCCCCAAGTTCCCCTTCCAGGGCAGAGGGGCTGGAGCAGAGCAAGAGCAAAAGCAGCTGGAGCTGGTGCCACGAGCCGGGTTTGTCCTGGGGACCCCAGCAGGCCAGTGCCAGCCGAGGGGCTGAGCGTGCAGCCGTGGGCCAGCAGCCCCCGGGCTCTCGGTGTGCGGCTGATGCCAGCTTGCAGGCGGCCACATGGCCTCGAGCCCAGCCTGCGGGATGCCAGAGAGGGGGCAAAGATGGGCAGCGAGAGCAGCCAGGGCTGCAACTTGTCCAAGCACGGATCAAGGTCACCCCGAGGGTGTAACTGAGTCCGCTGCAGCCCGGTGCATCCCCTGCCTTCACACGCCGGTGCCCAGGACACCGGCAGAGCTATTTATTACCTCTCACCAGCGCCTGGCCGTCGGCACCAGACCTTGTGCTCAGCGGAGAGGCTGCCGATGGGCCACACTCACCACGTTGGGGGGCAGCTTGTGCCCTGGCAGGTACTTGACATTTTCATGCTCGGTGTTGATGATGTCGGTGAGCCGCCGGCCGCCCACCTCCTCCTCCAGCACCCACATGTTCACTTGGTTCTCGAAGGTGCTCAGCCGTGCCGCGTTGCTGCCGGCAATCTTGGCGATGGCCGAGCCCCTGGGTGGGCAGAGAAGAGCTGTAGGCAGCGGGCACCACGGTCGCTGGCACCAGGGAGCCCTGCGCACCACAGGTCGTTGGGGTCCTGGTGAAACGGGGACCGTGGAGCACTGGGGAGGCTGGGGGAAAAGAGGGGACCCGGGTGCAGGCGGGCGCTCACCAGTTGCCAGAGCCCACGATGCAGACTCTCTTGCCACCCATGGTCGGGGAAGCCGGGGCACTGCGTGGCGCTGAGCCCGCCGGTGGTATTTCAAGGCCGCCCGGAGCAGGGGCGGCCCCGTCCCGCCCCCCGGCCCCGCCTGTCCCCGGGGGAACCGGGCACCAAGCCCCGGGGCGGCAGCGCCGGCCGCTCTCCCGGGCACAGCCGCTGCTCGGTGGGCGGCCATGGGGGCTGCGCTGCAGGTGCGAAGGTGAGGCAGCTCAACCCCCATCTCAGCAGAACCCTCTCACTGGAGACCGCTGAGCCTCCCCCTGCCTTTTCCTGCACAAAAGCATTTTATTCCCCCCCCGCCCCCCAAGTAAGAAACACGACCCTTGGGGCTGCAGCCCCCAGCCACCGCCTGTCCTTCTGTCCACAGAGGATCTTTCCCTTGCAGTAAGGGCTCACAGGTTTTCTGTGGAGTGTTACAGCTCTACTTTAACAAACAAGGCAGGGTGAAGAAAGTCATGCCCCTTTTGCAGTTTTAAACCCTTGTATGTAAACCTTAATCCAGTTAACTGTATTATGCCTGACTCCCATGGGGCTTGGAACAGGCTGTCACAATTCTGCAAGGCAGCAGAGTGTGGAAACAGGCCTGTCCACGGTGATTTTATCAGCAGCTTGGCCACTAGATTTCCAGTTTTGCTCAAGTTACTTTGCTTGCTTACCACAAAGGCACTTTGCAAAGGCTGAGCAGGCTCCGGGAGCCAGGAGATCTGTACGTGAAAGACTCTATAAAAGGCCAAACTATGAAGAACATTTTTCTCTGCAGTCTCTTAACCCAGTTGACTTCCTTAGAAATAACAATAAAAAAAAAAAAAAGGTGGGGATAATCTTGTCCCTTCCTAGGCAAGTAAATGAAGTGTCATTCACCAAGGCAGCTGCAGAGAGAAAGCGAGCTGTGGGTGCAGGAGGGAGGATGGCTTCCTTCACAGGAGGCTTTTATTAAAACTGGGTGACGTCTACAAGGATACAGTACAAAAAAAATTTTGGTCCATGGAAAAAACCATAATATTCAGTTAAGAAAAGCAGTTATTCTGCCACAGCTATGTTTGCCTACGCAGTACTCAGCATCCTTCATGTGTGACTGCCCTGAGGAGGCAGCGTGCTGCTTCATCAGCACCAAGACCTTCACCCCAGACCAGAACCACAGAGGAGCC
Organism: Gallinago jamesoni; assembly: GCA_025769975.1. Classification (NCBI taxonomy): domain Eukaryota; kingdom Metazoa; phylum Chordata; class Aves; order Charadriiformes; family Scolopacidae; genus Gallinago; species Gallinago jamesoni. Next base: position 309,389 of record JAOQGH010000017.1, on the reverse strand, counting down.
GTTTCAAAGGGGGCAAAGGAGAAGGGAGGTCGAGAGTCTATTACTCACAGACATGTAGTAACACAGACACGAGGAGTAGGGCCACCCAGGCTCCCCATTTCATAGCAACCTTCCCGACCACACCAAAGCTGGGTGGAGGGATGAGGGGATTTTGTCAGTAACGTGTTTTTGCAGCTATTCCAAGAGAACCAACTTTCAAGTCCATTTGCATTACAGTCCCAAGAAGAAATACTGAGATCCAGGTTCAGAGAAGCCGTTCTCTTACCCCTGGCCACTAGTTCACTAGTAATTCATTTATAAAGAGGCACCTGGGCTGCTACTCCCCACGGTAGAGAAAAATCTACTTGTACATTCCTGAATCATGCTGGGCCTTATGGCAGCCCCAGAACCTAAAACTTGACTAAAAACCACAGGAGCTTCAGCACAGAAAAAACCTGCTTAACTCGGGTATGCTGGAGCCACGTCCATCCCCAAGGACTGTCCCATTACACACCCAGGTCCACACGAAGGAGCCTCTGGTCCCCATAGCAAGTGACACAGGTAGCTGTCCCAAAGGAATGAGCCTACAGCACTGCGGCCTGGCACAATTCCACCAGGCAGTTGCTGCAGCCCCTCTCCCTGCTACAGGGAAAACAAGCAGGTCTGCTGGAACCGCAGCTGTAAGACTTCTGAAGTGCAGGGAAATCTCACCAATGCAATGCAATGGTTCCACACCCCCGGGGTCAATCACCACCTCAGCTCCCCTGTGACCCCCTGCCTGGGACAGTCTGTCAAAGAACACAAAGGGAACAGGGCAGGGAAAAAAGGACAAGGGAAGAAGCAATTCTCTACGCAGTCCAGGAACTTCCTCAAGGAGGAGAGTGAGCTGTGAGGCAGCCCAGTGCAGCAGCACCCCCGAGCGAGGGAAGGAGGGCAGGGAGGTATCTCAGCTCATGGCGTCCTGCCCACTACGTCTCCTGGCACCTCGCTATGGAACCAGGCAGGGGAGAAACCAGCCACAGAACTCACGGCAGCTCCAGGCTCCCCTGGACCCAGTTCTCGTGTGCCACAACTAGAGGCTGGTTGGGGAGGGATGGGCTGTGGTGTCTGAACTTGAGAAAGGCTCCAAGGCAGCAGTCGTTCTGGCTACTGAGGACACTACGGGCAGTGCGGGGTCAAAGGGAGGCTCTCAGAAGCCTTGGGACCGACAAGGCAACAGTCAAGAAGAAAACCAGGTAGAAATGTGTGCTCATTGGAGCCTGTCTGCTCACCACACCCCAGAAGACCCCAGGTGTCCTGGAGCTGCCCCAACAGGGACAATGCCAGGATGAATAATGACGCGGGCCTCACTGCTGGAGTGGGATTATGTGAGCCTCAACAGTGCACTCTGCAGCTTTGTCTCCACAAATAGCTGTGATGCCTTCTGACTGGGGAGGAGCAGAGCAGCCTATGTGTTACGGATTCCCAGGGCCTGCTCCAATTCCTGCCGTCTTTGCTGCACCTGCAAGAGAAGCCAGAACAGCAGCATTAACATACTCAGACGATGCAGCACCGCAGCATCCGAGTAACACGGGACCCAGCCAGAAAAGGGTAAACTCAAACTGGGACCAAGATGCACCAGCTGTGTCCGCAAGTGAAGCCCAGCACTGCCACTTTCCACCACAGCAAGGAGTGACAGGTAGGTACTTGGAGCCACCGGGTATGGAGGGGGACCCCTAGTTGTGGATGCTCACCTTGGAGTAGAAGTATCTGCACACAGCTTCCTGAGCCCACGGCTGGAAGTAGAACTCAGCTCTACGCTCCTCTTCAGGATTCCCAACAACATCAGTCATTGTCTGGAGAGCACAAAGGACAAAACAGTTCAGGGAGTGCAAAAGCTCTGGCTGTGCTGAACAGACCCACCCCCTCCCCTTTCCTCACAGACATTTCAGTACAGTCAGGTCAGGTTCTTACGGTTGACTCCAATTCCAGTCTCACTTTCTGAGCAGAAAATTGCCTCTCTCTCTCTGTGGGAGCCGGTTATAATGAGGGAAGCTTGTGACTGGATCCACCTTCCACACAAGACAAAGCTTTTACCTTTAAATCCCGGCACTGGGACTGTAGCCAGTCATTGATGAAGCCCTGAGGATCTCGGGCAAAGCTCAGCATGAACTCCCGCTGGGTCTTCAGCTGGTTAATTGTCTCTATTGTTTCATGAATCTGAAGGAGATAAGCACAGCAACTAAACTGCTGAATAGGGGAAAAAGTCAGACAGAAACATCAAGAGAACCACCAAATTCTTATACTCCCTGGTTGACTTATACCCCTCAGACAGGATTTTCAATTCCCAGTTTCCTGCTCTAAATATTGGCCATTTTCCCACCAACCCACAGCTTTAAAACTATGTTTCCAGGTAAGGCCACCCCACATTTCTAAGCGTGGCTGACCCCTCTCTGGCTTCTAAACGCACAGCAGAGCAAAGCTGAGCTCCTGTCCTGTTCAGGGCTCACCTGCTCCAGAGACACTTTCCTCCAAAGCCCTAAAGGAGCTTTTCCTACCTTGTTATCCAGAGCAGCAATTTCCTGTTGACTGGCTGTGGAGAGCAGGAAGGAATTCATCTGAGTTTTCAAGGTATCATCCACCTCCACATCAATATCATAGCAAGCTGTTTTCTTCTGGTCATTTGGGTCAACACTAGAGGCAGCCACAAGAAAGAAGACAGAATAAGTCAAGAAATTTGCATTCTTGTAGTTCCTCTGGAATGAGGCAGGATATGGGCCACAGGCAGGGACAAGCCAGGGCAGTGTTAGCTTCAGCTCTAATGCCAAGCAGCAAAGCGCCACTGATGGCTTTGCAGTGCAAGAACTGAGCTGTTGCTCCAAGCAGATTTCCATCTACAAAACCGTAAAGCAAAGGACAGCGTGAATATGGGAGTGCCTCGTGGAAAAGAAGGATGTGGGAAATGAGAAAGGCGGCTGTTCTTGTACAGAGAAACAGTAGGAGGCAACATGGGAACTGCTGCTGAAAATCAGAAGATATTACATTGTCTTCCTGTGCCAGCCTTGTCCATCCCTTCCACTATTAGAAATACAAAGTTAAGTGAGTTAAGTCTCACCTGATCACGTGATTAATGATGATCGGTTCTGGGGGCATAAGCAATGCATGAAGCCTTTGGGGGATTTCAGAGAACTTCATCCGCTGAGATTCAAATATCTGTGACAAAAACATAGGGCTAAGGAAGGGATGGGAGCTCAGGGCCAGTGGTCACTGGCTGCTGACAGAGGAAAAACTGGAACGGTGGCTCGTTACAGACACAGTTACCTGCTGGAGATACTTGTCACAGATGACATACTCCCGCTCATGGGGGTCCTGGAGCTTGTGGGTCTTGATGTATTGCCACAAGGCCTGGATGATCACTGGGCGGGTCTGAGTGTGAATCCCCAGGAGACGAGCCAAGCGGGGATCCAGTTTGAACTGGGGAGGCTGAAAGGAACAGCATAGGAAGGTGAGATGGCCAGTGCCTGTGTGCCAGCTGTGACACAGTACACACCCTGCACTGTGACACTCATGACACCTTACCTGGTAATCCAGCATGAGAAGGACAGTGCAGCGCACATTTACATCTCCCGGCCTCTTCACCTGGAAGCCATCTGTCTCCTGAGTTGTAGCGGTCCTGTGCCACTGAACAGGAGAGGGCATTTAGAAGCATCCCTACGCTGGGTTCCCTCTGCTCCTGCTGCTTGGCATCCAAGAAGCTTGTCAGTAAATCCCACCCACCTCTAGAAAGTTCACCTCATTTTCACTTACAGCTTGAAACAAGGGTTCAGACCCCCAGCAAGTCAGAGGAAAAGCTGAGATAAGAATTCAAGAGCTCCTGGCCACCAGCCACTTGTTCAAGCCTTAAGTATCCCCACCTCTCAAGTTACTAGTGAAATACAAATGCTGTTTGCTGAAACACCAACCCATTTTTAGAGGTAACACAGGAAAAAGCTCACCTCTACTAGGTGATTGTCAGGGCCATACAGGTCTTTATCAAGTTCAATGACCAGAGATTTAAAGAAGGATGAGAACTTTCTTTTCTGCTTGGTGGCATCATATTTGGACAAAGCAGACTGCAAGCAACACAGGAAGGAAAAGTGTTAGGACAGCAAGTCTCAGCACTCAAGCACAGCCACCGTGCACAACAGCATTCCTTTAAGTTCTGGACACCTAAATTCACCAACGTGTGCTTGAAAATCAAGTTCCAAGTCAGAAAGTGCAAGACTGGAGTTAAAGATGAGCTTGCAGGAATTAAATCACTCAGCAATTACATATAATGCAAGTGCCCTGGTCCTCAGAGCCAGGGTACACAAGTGCCACTGATCAGCTCTCACCATTCATTCTTATAGCTCTAAAAACTTTGTATAACTCATGTCCTGCCATGGGGACACCCATCGGTCTCCAAGTTGGGCTCTCGGTCTCTTCACCATCAGACTCCTTAGAAAACAGAGATGAAGGGGGGTATCAAGCCCGTAGCTATGCTCTCAAGACACTAGGAAACTGGTTTCATCACCAATTCCAGACCCATAAAGTCACCTCTGTGGTTGGGTGTTTCACACTTACGTCTTCCAGCAGCCGTCCTTCCACCCGAAGCTCCCAGGAGGCGACTGTTCCTTCACCATCCTCTGCATCTGACTTGGCTGGATTGAAGGTATTTGAGATAAAAATACGTAGCTTTCGTTTTTGCTAAGAGAAAAAGCATCAACTCAATGTTAATTCTGAAATCTTGCTGACTGTCTTCCTTATGTTTTGCTAAAATCAAACTTAGTGTTTTTAGCTGCCTCATATTCCCCCTCTCCCTGGGCAGACCAGCAAGGAAAGAGTCATTTCTGGTTCTACTCCTTGGTCATGTCTGGAATGTTAGGATTCCTGATACGCCATGCTCAGAGGGACACGACTCAAGCTTCAGTGCCCTCCTGCTCTATTAATTAAAATAAGAGCCTCCAAACCTTGCTTATCATCACCACAAACGCAGCTCTCCCCCACCTTAATGGGTCGCTTCAAAGCCTCCTGGATATCCAAGCGCTTCCTCATGATCGTCTGGTCCAACTTCCTTTCGAAGGCCAGCAAGTCCATATAGGCCTGAGACTCGGGTACAAGTTCCCGGATCTAGAGCCAATCAAGAATGCAAATCACTGTCAGCTTCCCCCCACCTCTCCACTCTGCTCCATGCCAACAAAGGCTGTGGCTGCGTGTGCCACTCACCCTCTGAGGTAGAATTTTGTCAGCCATCTTCTTCTTTTTAGCACTGTTAAGGAAGCAGATGCACACACAGGCATTAAAATAGCAACCACTGAGTGCATGTGAACTGTCGGCTTTCAGGAAGGGAGCAAGACGACAGCTTATTCTCTGGTTTAGCACTAGGGCATTACTCCTGCACTCAGCCTTGTGCCCAGGCTCCCACTTTCAGAGACAATTATCGTTACCACCAGCACAGAGTCAGGCTTTCTATTCCCCACAGCCCCTGCCAGGCCTCTGGCACCACAGAGCTGAGGACCCCTGTGGCCGTGACACAGACTGACCACCTGAATGTTTCTCATCCCCTATGAGAGCTCTGAAAGTGGAGTTACATCCACTTGGAAAGTGTGCACTGACATAATGACTCCCTACCTCCATTAGCTTTAGACTGACTTTTCTAGAAGATGCGTTTTAAATCAAGGATGAATTACCACTGTTAGAATCATGGAACCATCGACATTAGAAGAGACCTTTAAGGTCATCAAGTCCAACCATCAACCCAGCACTGCCCAAACCCCCACTAACCCATGTCCCTCAGCACCAAGTCTGCCCAACTTTTAAATATCTCCAGGGATAGCAATTCTACCACTTCCCTGGACAGCCTCCTCCAGTACCTGGCAACCCTTTCAGCAAAGAAATTTTTCCCAATATCCATCCTAAACCTCCTCTGGTGCAACCTGAAGCTGTTTCTTCCAAACGCCCAAGCATGGCAGAGCACACACCCAAAGCCCAACACAAATGCTTTGTGTCACCAAACACAGCCAGCCCATTGCACCACATGAGTGACCAACAGTCCCCGCTGCCCTGCAAGGTCCCCACCTCAGTGAGGATTTGCCCCTTGCTCTCTGATTCCCTCAAATCTAGCCTTGCCCCTGGAGACCTCTGGGGAAACAGGCAACATATCTATATCCCCCACACCTGTGGATGTCCCGAGACACCCCAGGGTGTCCCCAGAACTCCCCAATACCTGGGGACATCTTGGGATGCCCTAAGATGCACCCTGATACCCGGGGACACGCCATGATGCCCAGAGAGACCTCAGTGCTTGGGGCACCCCAGGATGCTCCCAATGCACAGGGATGTCCCGGAATTCCCTGCAGTGCTCCAATGCCCAAGGATGATCTGGGATGTCCCTGCTGCCCAAGGAAGCCCTGCTCTCCCAGGATGTCTTCGATGCCTGAGGAAGCCCTAAGACAGAGAGCAGGCATGTCCCTGACGATGCCCTGAGACACCCCACTGCCCAGGGATGCCTTGGAACGACCCCAGTGTCTGAGGAAGCCCTGAGACACCTTGATGCCCAGAGATGTCCCCAATGCCCAAGGATGGCCTGAGACACCCCACCACCCCGGGATGCCCCCGCTACCCCAGAATGTCCCAAAACACCCCGATGCCCAGGGATGTTCCCGATGATGACCTGAGACACAACAATGCCCTGAGACACGCCGCTGCCCAGGGATGCGCCCAGCGCCCCGGAATACCAGCCCTTACTTGTGGTTGCGGTTGGGGACGGCCTGCGGCTGCACCTGCTGGAGCTGCTGCGGCGCCGGCCTCTTGCGGGCCTGGTCCAGGCCGGCCTGCGCCATCCCGGGCCGCACCGCCGGGCTCCCGCCGTAACCGGGCGGCCCCATGGAGGGGCCCTGTGGCGCCAGCCGGCTGCCCGGTAACATCCCGGGGCGCTGCGGAGAGAAGAAAAGCCGTCCAGTGCCCACCGGGCGAGGCCGAGCCCGAGCCCGTCCCCGCCGCCCCCACTCCCTCCCGCCCCGCCCCGCGCAGCGCCGGTCCCTCCCCCGCCTCACCGGGTAGGCGGCTCCTGGCAGCGGGGAGCGGTACAGGCCCTGGCCCGGAGCCGGGCCCATGCGCACCGGCCCGCCCGGCGTGCCCGGACCCAGCGCGCCAGCCCCGGCAGCGACTCCACCGCCGCCACCGCTGGGAGTCACCGACTGAAATCCCGCCCGCGCCGCCATCTTCTCCAGCACAAAGGGGAGCAGGCCGGAACCGGATGTGCGCCATAGAGAGAGCGCGGGGCCGCTAGAGCGGCGCCACCCGCGAGTGCTGCCCTCTGCCGCTTGGCGGCCTGCGCCAGGCGCGGGGAGCTGGGGCCGTGGGTACGGGGGTGTCTGGGGGTGCAGGGATACGGTCCTGGGGCCGGCTGTGTGTCTGTCTGTGTGCGCAGGGTGCTGTGGAGGTGTAGGGGCCGTGGAGTGTGTGGGGGTGCAGGGTTTTTTTGGGGGGAGGGACGGGACAATAGGGGTCTATGGGCATGCAGGGACTGGGAGGGCTGGGGCCACGGGTTCTATGGGGAGTGCAGGGTGCTGGGGCCATGGGGGTGTATGGGGGGCTGGAGGGACTTGGGGGTCCTGGGGCCCGGTCCCGGGGGGATGTTTGGGCCAGGGGCTATTGGGGGGTGCATATTTCTGAGGGTATTTGGGCACGGTCCTGGAGGGGTGCTGGGGCCGTGGGGGTATATGGGAGGGTGCAGGGTGTTGGGGTGCTGGAGACAGGTCCCGGGGGGCTGCTGGGGCCGTGGAAGTATTTGGGGGTGGCGCAGGGTCTTGGGGGTGTTGGGGCACCATCCTGGGGTGTTGCTGGGGCCATGGGGGTATACTGGGAGGTGCAGGGTGCTGGGGGGGTTCAGAGGCTATGTGGGAGGGTGCGGGATCTTGGGGTAAGGTCCTGGGGGATTAGTGAAGGGTACAGGGAACGTGAGGGTGACTCTTGGGGGTGCTGGGGGCAATGTTCATGGGGAGCCTGTGGAGGATGCACAGTCCTGGGGAAACAGGGAGTCCTGTGGGTGTTCGCAGCAGGGTCGGAGAGGCAGCGGATGGGGGCTGGGGGCTCTCCGTGCAAAATTCCCTGTAAGAGAATTTGCAGCTTCTTGAATCCCCAGGCTGGCAGCCATCGAGCTCCCTTCAGGCGTGCTCGGGGACTCCTCCACCTGCCTGGGCTGGCATCGCCCTCCACCTGATCGCTCCTGTCCTCGCTGAACCTGGCTGACTTCTGCTGCAGCCCCCCGAGTTACTGCGCAGGAGCCGTTACATCGGAGCCACCCTGGAGGCGAGGAGGTTGGGGTGTCCGTCCTGCGCTTGCTGGGCCGTAGCCCTCGCTGATATAAATGCGTGCCTTTTGCAGGAGATGCTGGTTCTCACGACGCCCTCGCTCTGGGCTGTGCTGGGAGGAACCGAGCAAAGCCCCATCCCTGCGGCTTTGTCTCCCCGGGGATGGAGGACTCCAGCGTGCAGACCTGGCAGGAACACCTCTCACCAGAACTGCCATCCTTAACGTCTTAAGAACTGAGCTTATCGGGGTATAAAGGGACATAAATGGAGTCGGTTTGTTCAGGTTTAGGCTGAGCACCCAGGAAAAGGATTTCTCTCTCCCCTGAGAGTTGCTACAGAAAGCACAATGTTAGAATTAAAGGCCACTTTCTGCAAGTATTAGCATTAAGTTCCCACCTCCCTGGAGCACTTACCCCTGTGGTTGCTCTGAGAGGAAAAGGGACGTGAATCCAACCAGCATTAATCTGTGAAAAAAAACCTGAGTGAGCAGTCACACCACAAGTATTAATTAAGCAATTAATGATGATCATGTGGGTCATTGTGGAGGCTGTCCTGTACAGCTCATGGCATTGAAGTGGGGATGTATTGGCACCTTTTCTGCCAGATACGGCATTTCTTACCCTGGATGAAACCCGTGAAGCTTTGAGCACAGCCATTAACTGTTGTCTTAGCATCCATGTGTCCGTGCAGTTAATTTAATGCCACCTCCGACAGGCTTGGCGCCCAGCAGCCTGATGAAATATTCATGGGGAGGAAAAGGAGTGGAACTTATCTGCTCTGTATTGTTCAGATGCAACTTTGACTGAGATTTAAAGCCTGGCAGGAGCCTCTGGGCAGGCTGGAAAGCTGCCCGGCTCTCCCCGGAGGGACACGCAAGGTGAGGTGGGGTGGGAGCAAGAGAGAAAACAAGGGCTCACCTCGTTAGTGGGGAAAGGGCAGAGAGAGAGATGCTCTGCTCAGCACGGGGGAGCTGTGGGATCTCAAGAGACCCCGCATTTCATGAGCTGAGCTGGGAGCGACCCCAGCCCTCTGTCCCCAGGGATGCTCTCTGGCCAGTCCTGTCTGTCCCCTGGCACCAGCTGCGTTTTGTAAGAAACACAAGGAGAAAATAATGCCAGCTTCCTTGGCTCAGTGTCTCCTTACACTTGTCCTTTCTCCTTTCCTCTGCCCTGAGGGTCTGGTTGGTTCCGCTCCTCCCAGTGGAAATGGTTTGTGAAATGCTACTCCCTGCACCTTCATTTTACTGCACCTGATGGCACCAGGCTCCTCTGAAACCTCCTCCCCAACCAGCCCCGCTCTGGCTCCCGGCAGCCGAACACCATCCAGCACTGTGTAATTATATCTCAGCGCCTCTTCCTGCTGGCAGCTGCGGCGCGGAGTGAGCGGTAACCAGGAATTATTGCCAGGGAGGAGAAGAGGTGATGCTGTCTCTGCTGTGGTTTCATGCATGATGCATGATTAATCCTCGCTCTGTAGGGTTTCAGCAGCCACACGATCTGCACGGTAAACACAGCAGCGTGCGAGCAGGTACCTCCCAGCATCCCAGGCCTCGGAGTGTCACACTCTGTCCTCGTGTGGATCGGCAGAGATGCCTCCCGTGAAATGTAATTAACTCCTTGTCTTGTGCACAGCCTGGGTCTTGCACCACTGAGTGACAGACGTGGATGCACACACGCTGCCCCGGCACTGCACACCCTGCTGCCTCCCAGCCCCGGGCATCCTGTGCCCATCCCTGAGCCGCCAGAATCCCAGACAGGCTGGGGTCCCTGGCCCCACCACGCACGGATCACCTGCCACGGGAGAGCCTTGAGTTTGAAAATCACAGAATCATAGAATGGCTAGAGTTAGAAGAGACCTCTGGAGATCATCTCCTCCAACCCCCTGCCACAGCAGGGTCACCCTGAGCTGGTTGGATTCATCCAGGCAGGTTTGGAATCTTTCCGGAGCAGGAGACCCCACACCCTCTCTGGGCAACCTCTTCCAGGGCTCTGCCACCCTCACAGCAAAGAAGTTCCTTATTGGTGTTGAGATGGAACTTCCCATCGCCCCTTGTCTGGTCACTGGGCACCACTGGGAAGAGTCTGGCCCCATCTTCCTGCCCCTCACCCTGCAGATACTGCTGAGCATCGATGAGACCCCCCTCTCAGCCTTCTCTTCTCCAGCTGAACAGCCCCAGGGCTTTCAGACAGAGCTTTTGTGCAGTTTTTCCACTTCCTATCTGAGAGCTGCTCAGGTTGGTGTCCTGCCTGGCTTCCTGCTGTGCACCCACGGGAATTGCATTGTCTCTCTGGGTCCCGGCAGCGTCTCTGCCAGCCCTGGGCTGCGGCTCAGACACCGTGTCCAGCGGCAGCAGAAGCCTCAGAGGTGCCGAGGCGGCGCCGATGCGAGGCTGTGACAGATGGATGGGGTGACCCGCTCCCAGCACAGCCCGGCAGGTTAATGGGAAGCTGTGGAAGAGATTACAGCTTGCAGAGACTGGGTCAGTGCTTGCCCCTGCGACAGGACCTGCTGTGAGGGCCACCATGGGGGGGGGAGCAGCTTCTCCAGCTACTCAGAGGGGCTGGCTGCAATTAATTAGGGTTCATTAACTCCCTTCTGGGCTTAGTGATATTATCTTGCTCCTATTCAAAGCCCACCCGATGGCCTTTGCAGCACCAGCTCTGGCAGAGAAGGACCAGCATAGCAGTCAGACCATTCCAAAGCGCCCATCTGCCATTTCCAGGAGCAAGAGAGGGGTGGCCAGAGCCAAGTGACTGCGGGGAGTTTGGCATTTCGGTGTTCCCTGCCTGCTGCCCACTCACTCATTCAGTCTCTGTGGGGTCCCGGGGGCTTTTTTGGATGTTGGATCTGGTGTGCTGCTTTTGCTCCGTGTAGCTGGAGATTTTTAGGACGAGAAGTGGGTTTAGATACAGCTTGTGCTACAACTGCTACTGACTTGGTTAAATGAAAAACAGGTGATATTCAAGCGAGTGACTCATTTCTGCTGAATCTCAGGTGTCTGTCCCAAACCACAGAAGTGTTAGACTCGTCGAAGCTCAGCAGCTGTGCTTATGTTAATTCTCCTCCCCTGCCTGGGAGCAGAAGTCAGTTCCCATCCTCCAGCCCCGAGGTGTCCCTGGGGACGTGTTCACGTGGCAGCGCAGGGCCAGGCAGGTGCTGGAGCGTTGGTCCCCAGAGCCACCCTCCCATTAGTGCAGCAATTAGCAAACGGACACATTCGTGTGACTCCGCTCAGCACCAGCTCTGGTGTTGCTGGTTTTCACGTGTGCATTCACAGACAGCACTGGAAGTCTGGACCCAAGCTTCCCCTCCCACCCCCAACCTTTTGGTCTTGGCTCCAGGAGCTCGGCAATGCCTTTGAGAACATCCTGGGATGATGGGTTGTCAGTGTTGGGTCCACAGTTGGACCGGATGATGTGAAAGGTCCCTTCCAACTGAGATGACTTGTTGGAACGGATGCAGCGGAGGCCACGAAGATGCTCAGAGGGCTGTTGCACCTTCCCTGTGAAGACAGACTGAGAGAGCTGGGGTTGTTCAGCCTGGAGAAGAGAAGGCTCCGGAGAGACCTCATAGCAGCCTATCAATATCTGAA